>JAPXFY010000023.1:58879089-58899089 GCA_030674185.1 Monoplex corrugatus
GGAAATCGGGGTCACTAGATAAGTTTATACTAATTGGCTCACTTTGCTGAGAGAACGGTGGACTCAAGATAGGATTTCCCGAAGACAATTTCAGCCTGCAAGATAACAAAATGGTCTATTTGTCTGCATATCTTACCGCATGTCTACACATCTTACTGCACATCTGCACATCTTACTGCATGTCTGCACATCTTACTACATGTTGCACAGCTTACTGCATGTCTGCACATCTTATTGCATGTCTGCACATCTTACTGCATGTCTGCACATCTTACTGCACATCTGCACATCTTACTGCATGTCTGCACATCTGACTGCATGTGTGCACATCTTACTGTATGTCTGCACATCTTACTGCATGTCTGCACATCTTACTGCATGTCTGTACATCTTACTCCATGTCTCCAATCTTACTGCATGTCTGTACATCTTACTGCACATCTGCACATCTTACTGCATGTCTGCACATCTTACTGCATGTCTGCACATCTTACTGCAAGTCTGCACATCTTACTGCATGTCTGCACATCTTACTGCACATCTGTACATCTTACTGCATGTCTGTACATCTTACTGCATGTCTGCAGATCTTACTTCATGTCTGCACATCTTACTACATGTCTGTACATCTTACGGTATATCTGCACATCTTACTGAATGTCTGTACATTTTACTGCATGTCTGCACATCTTACTGCATGTCTGCACATCTTACTGCATGTCTCCACATCTTACTGCATGTCTGCACATCTTTCCGCATGTCTGCACATCTTATTGCATGTCTGTACATCTTACTGCATATATGCACATCTTACTGCATGTCTGCACATCTTACTGCATGTCTGTACATCTTACTGCATGTTTGCACATCTTACTGACATCTGTACATCTTACTGCATGTCTGCATATCTTACTGCATGTCTGCCAATCTTACTGCATGTCTGCACATCTTACTGCATGTCTGCACATCTTACTGCATGTCTGTACATCTTACTGCATGTCTGCACATCTTACTGCATGTTTGCACATCTTACTGCATGTCTGCACTCTTACTGCATGTCTGTACATCCTACTTCACATCTGCACATCTTACTGCATGTCTCCACATCTTACTGCATGGCTGCACATCTTACTGCATGTCTGCACATCTTACTGCATGTCTGCACATCTTACTGCATTCTGCACATCTTATTGCATGTCTGCACATCTTACTGCATGTCTGCACATCTTACTGCATGTCTGCACATCTTACTGCAATCTACACATCTTACTGCATGTCTGCATATCTTACTGCATGTCTGCAATCTTCCTGCCATGTCTGCACATCTTACTGCATGTCTGTACATCTTACTGCATATTTGCACATCTTACTGCATGTCTGCACAACTTACTGCATGTCTGCACATCTTACTGCATGTCTGCACATCTTACTGCATGTCTGCACATCTGACTGCATGTCTGTACATCCTACTGCATGTCTGCACATCTTACTGCATGTTTGCACATCTTATTCCATGTCTGTACATCTTACTGCATGTCTGCACATCTTACTGCATGTTTGCACATCTTACTGCATGTCTGTACATCTGACTGCATGTCTGCACATCTTACTGCATGTTTGCACATCTGACTGCATGTCTGTACATCTTACTGCATGTCTGCATATCTTACTGCATGTTTGCACATCTGACTGCATGTCTGCACATCTTACTGCATGTCTGCACATCTTACTGCATGTCTGCACATCTTACTGCATGTCTGCACATCTTATTACATGTCTGCACATCATATTGCATGTCTGCACATATTACTGCATGTCTGCACATCTTACTGCATGTCTCCACATCTTACTGCAAATCTACACATCTTACTGCATGTCTGCATATCCTACTTCACATCTGCACATCTTACTGCATGTCTGCACATCTTACTGCATGTCTGTACATCTTACTGCATGTCTGCACATCTTACTGCATGTCTGCACATCTTACTGCATGTCTGCACATCTTATTACATGTCTGCACATCTTACTGCATGTCTGCACATATTACTGCATGTCTGCACATCTTACTGCATGTCTCCACATCTTACTGCAAATCTACACATCTTACTGCATGTCTGCATATCTTACTGCATGTCTGCAAATCTTCCTGCACATCTGCACATCTTACTGTATGTCTATACATCTTACTGCACATCTGTACATCCTACTGTATGTCTGTACATCTTGCTGTATGTCTGTACATCTTACTGCTTGTCTGCACATCTTACTGCATGTCTGCACATCTTATTGCATGTCTGCACATCTTACTGCATGTCTGTACATCTTACTACATGTCTGCACATCTTATTGCATGTCTGTACATCTTACTGCATGTCTGCACATCTTATTGCATGTCTTCACATCTTGCTGCATGTCTGAACATCTTACTGCATGTCTGCACATCTTATTGCATGTCTGCACATCTTAATGCATGTCTGCACATCTTACTGAATGTCTGTACATCTTACTGCATGTCTGCACATCTTACTGCATGTCTGCACATCTTACTGTATGTCTGTACATCTTACTGCACGTCTGCACATCTTACTGCATGTCTGCACATCTTGCTCCATGTCTGTACATCTTACTGCATGTCTGCACATCTTATTGCATGTCTGCAAATCTTGCTGCATGTCTGTACATCTTACTGCATGTCTGCACATCTTATTGCATGTCTGCACATCTTTCTGCATGTCTGCACATCTTACTGCATGTCTGTACATCTTACTGCACGTCTACACATCTTACTGCATGTCTGCACATCTTACTGCATGTCTGCACATCTTACTGCATGTCTGCACACATTACTGCATGTCTGCACATCTTTCTCCATGTCTGCACATCGTACTGTATGTCTGCACATCTTACTGTATGTGTGCACATCTTACTGTATGTCTGCACATCTTACTGTATGTCTGTACATCTTACTGTATGTCTGCACATCTTACTGTATGTCTGTACATCTTACTGCATGTCTGTACATCTTACTGCATTGCTGCACATCTTACTGTATGTCTGCACATCTTACTGTATGTCTGTACATCTTACTGTATGTCTGCACATCTTACTGTATGTCTGTACATCTTAATGTATGTCTGCACATCTTATTGCATGTCTGTACATCTTACTGCATTGCTGCACATCTTACTGTATGTCTGCACATCTTACTCCATGTCTGTATATCTTATTGTATGTCTGTACATCTTACTGCATGTCTGCACATCTTACTGTATGTCTGTACATCTCATTGTATATCTGCACATCTTACTGTATGTCTGTGCATCTTATTGTATGTCTGTACATCTTACTGCATGTCTGCACATCTTAATGTATGTCTGTACATCTTACTGTATGTCTGCACATCTTACTGTATGTCTATACATCTTACTGTATGTCTGTACATCTTACTGTATGTCTGTACATTTTGCTGTATGTCTATACATTTTGCTGTATGTCTGCACATGTTACTGTATGTCTGTACATCTTGCTGTATGTCTGCACATGTTACTGCATGTCTGTACATCTTATTGTATGTCTGCACATCTTAATGTATGTCTGTACATCTTATTGTATGTCTGTACATCTTATTGTATGTCTGTACATCTTACTGCATGTCTGCACATCTTACTGTATGTCTGCACATCTTACTGTATGTCTGCACATCTTGCTGTATGTCTATACATCTTACTGTATGTCTGCACATCTTACTGCATGTCTGCACATCTTACTGTATGTCTGCACATCTTACTGTATGTCTCCACATCTTACTGTAAGTATGCACATCTTACTGCATGTCTGCTCATCTTACTGCATGTCTGCACATCTTACTGCATGTCTGCACATCTTATTGCATGTCTGCACATCTTACTGTATGTCTGCACATCTTACTGTATGTCTGCACATCTTATTGCATGTCTGCACATCTTACTGTATGTCTGCACATCTTACTACTGTATGTGTCTGCACATCTTACTGATGTCTGCCCCATCTTTACTGTATGTCTGCACATCTTGATTGCATGTTCTGCACATCTTACTGTATGTCTGCACATCTTACTGCATGTCTGTACATCTTACTGTATGTCTGCACATCTTACTGTATGTCTGCACATCTTACTGCATGTCTGTACATCTTACTGTATGTCTGCACATCTTACTGCATGTCTGCACATCTTACTGCATGTCTGTACATCTTACTGTATGTCTGCACATCTTACTGCATGTCTGCACATCTTACTGTATGTCTGTACATCTTACTGTATGTCTGCACATCTTTCTGCATGTGTGTACATCTTACTGTATTTCTGTACATCTTATTGCATGTCTGCACATCTTATTGCATGTGTGTACATCGTACTGCATGTCTGTTTTATTTTACTGCATGTTTGCACATCTTACAGCATGTGTGTACATCTTACTGTATGTCTGTACATCTTATTGCATGTCTGCACATCTTATTGCATGTGTGTACATCTTACTGTATGTCTTCACATTTAACTGCATGTGTGCACGTCGTACTGCATATCTGTACATCTTACTGTATGTCTGTACATATTACTGTATGTCTGCACATCTTACTGCATGTCTGCACATCTTACTGCATGTCTGTACATCTTACTGTATGTCTGTACATATTCCTGCATGTCTGCACATCTTACTGCATGTCTGCACATCTTACTGCATGTCTGCACATCTTACTGCATGTGTGTACATCTTACTGCACATCTGCGAATCTTACTGTATGTCTGCACATCTTACTGCATGTCTGCACATCTTACTGAATGTCTGCACATCTTACTGCATGTCTGCACATCTTATTGAATGTCTGTACATCTTACTGCAAATCTACACATTTTACTGCATGTCTGTTCATCTTACTGCATGTCTGTACATCTTACTGCACATCTGTACATCTTACTGTATGTCTGCACATCTTACTGCATGTCTGCACATCTCACTGCATGTCTGTACATCTTACTGCATGTCTGCACATCTTACTGCATGCCAGCACATCTCACTGCATGTCTGCACATCTTGCTGCATGTCTGCACATCTTACTGCATGTCTGCACATCTTACTGCATGTCTGCACATCTTACTACACATCAGTACATCTTACTGCATGTCTGTACATCTTATGCATGTCTGCACATCTTTCTGCATGTCTGTACATCTTACTGCATATCTGCACATCTTATTGCATGTCTGTACATTTTGCTGCATGTCTGTACATCTTACTGCATGTCTGCACATCTTACTGCATGTCTGCACAACTTACTGCATGTCTGCACATCTTTCCGCATGTCTGCACATCTTACTGCATGTCTGTACATCTTACTGCATATATGCACATCTTACTGCATGTCTGCACATCTTACTGCATGTCTGCACATTTTACTGCATGTCTGCTCATCTTACTGCATGTCTGCACATCTTACTGCATGTCTGCCAATCTTACTGAATGTGTGCACATTTTACTGCATATCTGTACATCGTACTGCACATCTGCACAACTTACTGCATGTCTGCACATCTTTCCGCATATCTGCACATCTTACTGCATGTCTGTACATCTTACTGCATATATGCACATCTTACTGCATGTCTGCACATCTTACTGCATGTCTGCACATTTTACTGCATGTTTGCACATCTCACTGCACATCTGTACATCTTACTACATGTCTGTACATCTTACTGCATGTCTGCTCATCTTACTGCATGTCTGCACATCTTCCTGCATGTCTGCCAATCTTACTGAATGTGTGCACATTTTACTGCATGTCTGTACATCGTACTGCACATCTGCACAACTAACTGCACGTCTCCACATCTTACTGCATGTCTGTACATCTTACTGCATGTCTGCACATCTCACTGCATGTCTGCACATCTTACTGCATGTCTACACATCTTACTGCATGTCTGTACATCTTACTGCATGCCTGCACATCTTACTGCATGTCTGCACATCTTACTGCATGACTGTACATCTTATTGCATGTATGCACATCTTACTGCATGTCTGTACATCTTCCTGCCATGTCTTCACATCTTACTGAATGTCTGCACATCTTACTGCATGTCTGCCAATCTTACTGCATGTCTGTACGTCTTACTATATATATGCACATCTTTCTGCATGTCTGCACATCTTACTGCATGTCTGCACATCTTACTGCATATCTGCACATCTTACTGCATGTCTCCTCAACTTATTCCATGTCTGTACATCTTACTGCATCTCTGCACATCTTACTGAATGTCTGCACATCTTTCTGCATGTCTGAACATCGGACTGCATGTCTTCATATCTTACTGCATGTCTGCACATCTTACTGCATGTCTGCACATCTTACTGCATGTCTGTACATCTTACTGCACATTTTCACATCTTACTGCATGTCTGCAGGTCTTACTACATGTCTGCACATCTTACTGCATGTCTGCACATCTTACTGCACATCTGCACATCTTACTGCATGTCTGCACATCTGACTGCATGTCTGCACCTCTTACTGCATGTCTGCACATCTTACTGCATGTCTGTACATCTTACTGCATGTCTGCACATCTTACTGCATGGCTGCACATCTTACTGCATGTCTGTACTTCTTGCTGCATGTCTGTACATTTTACTGCATGTCTGCACAGCTTACTGCATGTCTGCACATCTTGCTGCCATGTCTGCACATCTGACTGCATGTCTGCATATTTTCCTGCATGTATTCAAATCTTACTGCATGTATGCACATCTTACTGCATGCCTGCACATCTTATTGTATGTCTGCACATCTTACTGTATGTCTGCATATCTTACTGTATGTCTGTACATCTTACTGTATGTCTGTACATCTTACTGTATGTCTGTACATCTTACTGTATGTCTGTACATCTTACTGTATGTCTGCACATCTTACTGTATGTCTGTATATCTTACTGCATGTCTGTATATCTTGCTGTATGTCTGTATATCTTACTGTATGTCTGTATATCTTACTGTATGTCTGTATATCTTACTGTATGTCTGTATATCTTACTGTGTGTCTGCAAATGTTACTGTATGTCTGTACATCTTACTGTATGTCTGTACATCTTACTGTATGTCTGTACATCTTCCTGCATGTCTGTACTTCTTACTGTATGTCTGCACATCTTACTGTATATCTCTATATCTTACTGCATGTCTGTACATATTACTGCATGTCTGTACATCTTACTGAATGTCTGCAAATGTTACTATATGTATGTACATCTTACTGTATGTCTGTAAATCTTACTGTATGTCTGTACATCTTACTGTATGTCTGTACATATTACTGCATGTCTGTACATCTTACTGTATGTCTGTACATCTTACTGTATATCTGCACATCTTACTGCATGTGTGTGCATCTTATTGTATCTCTGTACATCTTACTGTATGTCTGCACATCTTACTGCATGTTTGTACATCTTATTGCATGTCTGCACATCTTTCTGCATGTGTGTACATCTTATTGCATGTCTGCACATCTTACTGCATGTGTGTACATCTTACTGCATGTCTGCACATCTTATTGCATGTCTGCACATCTTGCTGCATGTCTGCACATCTTACTGCATGTCTGCACATCTTACTGCATGTCTGCATATCTTACTGCATGTCTGCATATCTTACTGCATGTCTGCACATCTTACTATATGTCTGTACATCTTGCTGCATGTCTGCACATTTTACTGCATGTCTGCATAATTTACTGCGTGTCTGCACATCTTGCTGCCATGTCTGCACATCTTACTGTATGTCTGCACATTTTTCTGCATGTATGCACATCTTACTGCATGTATAAACATCTTACTGCATGTCTGCACATCTTACTGTATGTCTGTACATCTTATTGTATGTCTGCACATCTTACTGTATGTCTCTACATCTTTCTGCATGTCTGTACATTTTACTGCATGTCTGCACATCTTGCTGCATGTCTGCACCTCTTGCTGCCATGTCTGCACATCTGACTGATTGTCTACACATTTTTCTGCATGTATGCACTATATGTATGTACATCTTACTGTATGTCTGTAAATCTTACTGTATGTCTGTACATATTACTGCATGTCTGTACATCTTACTGTATGTCTGTACATCTTACTGTATGTCTGCACATCTTACTGTATGTCTGTACATCTTACTGCATGTCTGTACATCTTACTGCATTGCTGCACATCTTACTGTATGTCTGCACATCTTACTGTATGTCTGTACATCTTACTGTATGTCTGCACATCTTACTGTATGTCTGTACATCTTAATGTATGTCTGCACATCTTATTGCATGTCTGTACATCTTATTGCATTGCTGCACATCTTACTGTATGTCTGCACATCTTACTCCATGTCTGTATATCTTATTGTATGTCTGTACATCTTACTGCATGTCTGCACATCTTACTGTATGTCTGTACATCTCATTGTATATCTGCACATCTTACTGTATGTCTGTGCATCTTATTGTATGTCTGTACATCTTACTGCATGTCTGTACATCTTAATGTATGTCTGTACATCTTACTGTATGTCTGCACATCTTACTGTATGTCTATACATCTTACTGTATGTCTGTACATCTTACTGTATGTCTGTACATTTTGCTGTATGTCTATACATTTTGCTGTATGTCTGCACATGTTACTGTATGTCTGTACATCTTGCTGTATGTCTGCACATGTTACTGCATGTCTGTACATCTTATTGTATGTCTGCACATCTTAATGTATGTCTGTACATCTTATTGTATGTCTGCACATCTTATTGTATGTCTGTACATCTTACTGCATGTCTGCACATCTTACTGTATGTCTGCACATCTTACTGTATGTCTGCACATCTTGCTGTATGTCTATACATCTTACTGTATGTCTGCACATCTTACTGCATGTCTGCACATCTTACTGTATGTCTGCACATCTTACTGTATGTCTCCACATCTTACTGTAAGTATGCACATCTTACTGCATGTCTGCTCATCTTACTGCATGTCTGCACATCTTACTGCATGTCTGCACATCTTATTGCATGTCTGCACATCTTACTGTATGTCTGCACATCTTACTGCATGTCTGTACATCTTACTGTATGTCTGTACATCTTACTGTATGTCTGGACATCTTACTGTATGTCTGCACATCTTACTGTATGTCTGCACATCTTACTGCATGTCTGTACATCTTACTGTATGTCTGCACATCTTACTGCATGTCTGCACATCTTACTGCATGTCTGTACATCTTACTGTATGTCTGCACATCTTACTGCATGTCTGCACATCTTACTGTATGTCTGTACATCTTACTGTATGTCTGCACATCTTACTGCATGTCTGCACATCTTACTGCATGTCTGTACATCTTACTGTATGTCTGTACATCTTACTGTATGTCTGCACATCTTACTGTATGTCTGTACATCTTACTGTATGTCTGCACATCTTACTGCATGTCTGTACATCTTACTGCATGTCTGTACATCTTACTGTATGTCTGTACATCTTACTGTATGTCTGCACATCTTACTGTATGTCTGTACATCTTACTGTATGTCTGTACATCTTACTGTATGTCTGCACATCTTACTGCATGTCTGTACATCTTACTGTATGTCTGTACATCTTACTGTATGTCTGCACATCTTACTGTATGTCTGTACATCTTACTGTATGTCTGTACATCTTACTGTATGTCTGTACATCTTACTGTATGTCTGTACATCTTACTGTATGTCTGTACATCTTACTGTATGTCTGCACATCTTATTGTATATCTGTACATCTTACTGCACATATTACTGTATGTCTGTACATCTTACTGCATATCTGTACATCTTACTGTATGTCTGTACATCTTACTGTATGTCTGGACATCTTACTCTATGTCTGTACATCTTACTGTATGTCTGCACATCTTACTGCATGTCTGCACAACTTACTGCATGTCTGCACATCTCATTGTATGTCTGTACATCTTACTGGACATCTTACTGCATGTCTGCACATCTTACCGCATGTCTGCACATCTTGCTGCACATCTGCACATCTTACTGCTTGTCTGCACATCTTACTACATGTTGCACAGCTTACTGCATTTCTGCACATTTATCCGCATGTCTGCACATCTTACTGTATGTCTGCACATTTAACTGCATGTCTGCACATCTTACTGCATGTCTGCACATCTTTCCGCATGTCTGCACATTTAACTGCATGTCTGCACATCTTACTGCATGTGTGCACATCTTACTGCATGTCTACACATCTTACTGCATATCTGAACATCTTACTGCACATCTGTACATCTTACTGCATGTCTGTAAATCTTATTGCATGTCTGTACATTTTCTTTCATGTCTGCACATCTTACTGCTTGTCTGCACATCTTACTGCATGTCTGCACATCTTACTGCATATCTGCACATCTTTGTGCATGTCTGCACATCTTACTGCATGTCTCTACATCTTACTGCATGTCTGCACATCTTACTGCATGTATGCACATCTTTCCGCATGTCTGCACATCTTACTGCATGTCTGTACATCTTACTGCATATATGCACATCTTACTGAATGTCTGCACATCTTGATGCATGTCTGCACATCTTACTGCATGTCTGCACATCTTACTGCACATCTGTACATCTTACTGCATGTCTGTACATCTTACTGCATGTCTGCTCATCTTACTGCATGTCTGCACATCTTACTGCATGTCTGCCAATCTTACTGCATGTCTGCATATCTTACTGCATGTCTGTACATCTTCTGTATGTCTGCACATCTTACTGCATGTTTGCACATCTTACTGTATGTCTGCACATCTTACTGCATGTCTGTACATCTTACTGCACATCTGCACACTTTACTGCATGTCTCCACATCTTACTGCATGTCTGCACATCTTACTGCATGTCTGCACATCTTACTGCATGTCTGCGCATCTTAATCTACATGTCTGTACATCTTATTGCATATCTGTACATCTTACTGAATGTCTGCACATCTTACTGCATGTCTGCACATCTTACTGCATGTCTGTACATTTACTGCATGTCTGCACATCTTGCTACATGTCTGCACATCTTCCTGCCATGTCTGCACATCTTACTGCATGTCTGTACATCTTATTCCATGTCTGTAATTCTTACTGCATCTCTGCACATCTCACTGCTTGTCTGCACATCTTACTTCATGTCTGCACATCTGACTGCATGTCTGCATATCTTACTGCTTGTCTGCACATTTAACTGCATGTCTACACATCTTATTGCATGTCTGTACATCTTACTGCACATCTGCACATATTACTGCATGTCTGCACGTCTTAATGCATGTCTGCACAATCTTACTGCATGTCTGCACATCTTACTGCACATCTATACATCTTAATGCATGTCTGCACATCTTACTGCATGTCTGCACATCTTACTGCATGTCTGTACATCTTACTGCATGTCTGTACATCTTACTGCATGTCTGCACATCTAACTGCATGACTACACATATGACTGCATGTCTGCACATCTTACTGTATGTCTGTACATCTTGCTGCCATGTCTGCACATCTGACTGTATGTCTGCACATTTTCCTGCATGTATGCACATCTTACTGCATGTATACACATCTTACTGCATGTCTGCACAATTAATTGTATGTCTGCACATCTTACTGTATGTCTGCACATCTTACTGTATGTCTGTACATCTTACTGCATGTCTGCACATCTTACTGCATGTCTACACATCTTACTGTATATATGTACATCTTGCTGCATGTCTGTACATTTTACTGCATGTCTGCACATCTGACTGCATGTCTGCACATTTTTCTGCATGTATGCAAATCGTACTGCATGTATGCACATCTTACTGCATGTCTGCACATCTTATTGTATGTCCGCACATCTTACTGTATGTCTGCACATCTTACTGTATGTCTGCACATCTTACTGTATGTCTGCCCATCTTACTGTATGTCTGTACATTTTACTGTATGTCTGCACATCTTACTGTATGTCTGCACATCTTTCTGCATGTCTGTACATCTTACTGTATGTCTGCACATCTTTCTGCATGTGTGTACATCTTACTGTATTTCTGTACATCTTATTGCATGTCTGCACATCTTATTGCATGTGTGTACATCGTACTGCATGTCTGTATATTTTACTGCATGTTTGCACATCTTACAGCATGTGTGTACATCTTACTGTATGTCTGTACATCTTATTGCATGTCTGCACATCTTATTGCATGTGTGTACATCTTACTGTATGTCTTCACATTTAACTGCATGTGTGCACGTCGTACTGCATATCTGTACATCTTACTGTATGTCTGTACATATTACTGTATGTCTGCACATCTTACTGCATGTCTGCACATCTTACTGCATGTCTGTACATCTTACTGTATGTCTGTACATATTCCTGCATGTCTGCACATCTTACTGCATGTCTGCACATCTTACTGCATGTCTGCACATCTTACTGCATGTGTGTACATCTTACTGCACATCTGCGAATCTTACTGTATGTCTGCACATCTTACTGCATGTCTGCACATCTTACTGAATGTCTGCACATCTTACTGCATGTCTGCACATCTTATTGAATGTCTGTACATCTTACTGCAAATCTACACATTTTACTGCATGTCTGTTCATCTTACTGCATGTCTGTACATCTTACTGCACATCTGTACATCTTACTGTATGTCTGCACATCTTACTGCATGTCTGCACATCTCACTGCATGTCTGTACATCTTACTGCATGTCTGCACATCTTACTGCATGCCAGCACATCTCACTGCATGTCTGCACATCTTGCTGCATGTCTGCACATCTTACTGCATGTCTGCACATCTTACTGCATGTCTGCACATCTTACTACACATCAGTACATCTTACTGCATGTCTGTACATCTTATGCATGTCTGCACATCTTTCTGCATGTCTGTACATCTTACTGCATATCTGCACATCTTATTGCATGTCTGTACATTTTGCTGCATGTCTGTACATCTTACTGCATGTCTGCACATCTTACTGCATGTCTGCACAACTTACTGCATGTCTGCACATCTTTCCGCATGTCTGCACATCTTACTGCATGTCTGTACATCTTACTGCATATATGCACATCTTACTGCATGTCTGCACATCTTACTGCATGTCTGCACATTTTACTGCATGTCTGCTCATCTTACTGCATGTCTGCACATCTTACTGCATGTCTGCCAATCTTACTGAATGTGTGCACATTTTACTGCATATCTGTACATCGTACTGCACATCTGCACAACTTACTGCATGTCTGCACATCTTTCCGCATATCTGCACATCTTACTGCATGTCTGTACATCTTACTGCATATATGCACATCTTACTGCATGTCTGCACATCTTACTGCATGTCTGCACATTTTACTGCATGTTTGCACATCTCACTGCACATCTGTACATCTTACTACATGTCTGTACATCTTACTGCATGTCTGCTCATCTTACTGCATGTCTGCACATCTTCCTGCATGTCTGCCAATCTTACTGAATGTGTGCACATTTTACTGCATGTCTGTACATCGTACTGCACATCTGCACAACTAACTGCACGTCTCCACATCTTACTGCATGTCTGTACATCTTACTGCATGTCTGCACATCTCACTGCATGTCTGCACATCTTACTGCATGTCTACACATCTTATTGCATGTCTGTACATCTTACTGCATGCCTGCACATCTTACTGCATGTCTGCACATCTTACTGCATGACTGTACATCTTATTGCATGTATGCACATCTTACTGCATGTCTGTACATCTTCCTGCCATGTCTTCACATCTTACTGAATGTCTGCACATCTTACTGCATGTCTGCCAATCTTACTGCATGTCTGTACGTCTTACTATATATATGCACATCTTTCTGCATGTCTGCACATCTTACTGCATGTCTGCACATCTTACTGCATATCTGCACATCTTACTGCATGTCTCCTCAACTTATTCCATGTCTGTACATCTTACTGCATCTCTGCACATCTTACTGAATGTCTGCACATCTTTCTGCATGTCTGAACATCGGACTGCATGTCTTCATATCTTACTGCATGTCTGCACATCTTACTGCATGTCTGCACATCTTACTGCATGTCTGTACATCTTACTGCACATTTTCACATCTTACTGCATGTCTGCAGGTCTTACTACATGTCTGCACATCTTACTGCATGTCTGCACATCTTACTGCACATCTGCACATCTTACTGCATGTCTGCACATCTGACTGCATGTCTGCACCTCTTACTGCATGTCTGCACATCTTACTGCATGTCTGTACATCTTACTGCATGTCTGCACATCTTACTGCATGGCTGCACATCTTACTGCATGTCTGTACTTCTTGCTGCATGTCTGTACATTTTACTGCATGTCTGCACAGCTTACTGCATGTCTGCACATCTTGCTGCCATGTCTGCACATCTGACTGCATGTCTGCATATTTTCCTGCATGTATTCAAATCTTACTGCATGTATGCACATCTTACTGCATGCCTGCACATCTTATTGTATGTCTGCACATCTTACTGTATGTCTGCATATCTTACTGTATGTCTGTACATCTTACTGTATGTCTGTACATCTTACTGTATGTCTGTACATCTTACTGTATGTCTGTACATCTTACTGTATGTCTGCATCTTACTGTATGTCTGTACATCTTACTGTGTCTGTACATCTTCTGCATGTCTGCACATCTTACTTATGTTGTGTACATTTATTGCATGTCTGTACATCTTACTGCATGTCTGACATTTACTGCATGGATTACGTTGTACATCTTACTGTATGTCTGACATCTTATGATGTCTGTACATCTTACTGATGTCTGTACATCTTACTGTATGTCTGACATCTTACTGTATGTCTGTACATCTTATGTATGTCTGTACTCTTACTGATGTCTGACTTTACTGATGTCTGTACATTTACTGTATGTCTGTACATCTTACTGATGTCTGAATCTTACTGTATGTCTGCACATCTTACTGATGTCTGACATCTTACTGCATGTCTGACATCTTACTGCACTGACATCTTACTGTATGTCTGACATCTTACTGAGTTGTACATCTTCGTGTTGTACTCTACTATCTCCATCTTCTGTATTTGCACATCTTCTGATGTCTGACATCTTACTGATGTCTGACTCTTATTTGTCTGAATCTATGTGTCCATCTTACTGTATGTCTGACATCTTATGATGTCTTACATCTTATGTATGTCTGTACATCTTACTGCATGTCGTACATCTTATGCATGTTGTACATCTTACTGTATGTTGACATCTTCTGTAGTCTGTATCTTATGCATGTCTGTACTCTTATGTATGTTGACTATACTGTATTTGTATCTTCTGCATGTCTGACACTTACTGCATTGCTCAGTGCAGCGTAATAGTATGCTGTAACTATGCATGTCTGACATCTTACTGTGTCTGACATCTTACTTAGTCTGTACATCTCTCATTACTATGTCTGACATCTTACTGCATGTCTGACATCTTACTGATGTCTGTACATCTTACTGATGTCTGACATCTTACTGTATGTCTGTACATCTAGTATGTCTGACATCTTACTGTATGCTGACATCTTACGATGTTGCACATCTTACTGCATGTCTGCACATCTTACTGTATGTTGTACATTTATGCATGTCTGCACATACTTACATTGTCATGATCTGTACATCTTACTGTATGTCTGTACATCTTATTGTATGTCTGTACATTATGTTCTGCAGTCATGCATCTTACTGATTTGACATCTTACTGTATGTCTGCACATCTTACTGTATGTCTGCACATCTTACTGTATGTCTGTACATCTTACTGTATGTCTGCACATCTTACTTGTATGTCTGCACATTTACTGCATGTCTGTACATTTACTGATGTGTGCACATCTTATGTATGTCTGTACATCTTGACTGCATTCTGCACATCTTACTGCTTTCTGACATCTTGCTGCATGTTCGCACACTTAATGATGTCCGAACATATTCGCATGTCTGGTACATCTTATGATTGTCTGACATTTACGTGTATGTCGACATCTTACTGTAGTCTGGACCTACTCTTGTCTGTACAAAAAAGTGTACATTACTGTAAGCGTCTCACATCTTACTGCATGTCTGTACACTTACTGTATGCTGACATCTTACGTATGTCTACATAGCTTGAATACTGATTCTAACACTTATATTCTGTACATCTTTGTGTACATCTGTACATTATGTATTATGCATTTTAGTCTCGTATGCTGTAAATGTCATGTCTGAACGCATCTTACTTGTATGTCTGTACAATCTATACTGAATGTCTGTACATCTACTGATGTCTGAACATCTTACTGTAATGTCTGTACATCTTACTGTATTCTGTACATCTTACTGCATGTCTGTACATCTTACTGTAATGTCTGTACATCTTACTGCATGTCTGTGACATCTTACTGCATGTCTGACATCTTACTGTGATGTTGGTACATTATGAGTGACATGTACTAGAGCTACATGACGATGTCTGAACATCATTATTCTGCACACATGCATGTCTTACATCTTACTGATTCTGTACATTTATGTCATGTCTGACATTCTTACTGTATGTCATGTACATCTTATGTATGTCTGACATCTTACTGATGTCTGTATCATATCTTACTACATGTCTGTACTCTTATGTATGTCTGTACATCTTACTGTATGTCTGTACATCTTACTGATGTCTGTACATCTTACTGTATGTCTGTACATCTTACTGTATGTCTGTACATCTTACTGTATGTCTGCACATCTTACTGATATGTCTGACATCTTACTGATGTCTGACACTTAGACTGTACATCTTGTATCAAACTTATGTATGTCGTAATCTTATGCTATGCTTACTCCTGTATTCCGACATCTTACTGTATGTCTGTACATCTTACTGTATGTCTGTACATCTATGTATCTGACATCTTACTGTATTCATGTACATCTTCTGATATATCTTGACATCTTACTGTATGTCTGTACATCTACTGTATGTCTGTACATACTGTACTGTAGGATCTGACATCTTACTGTAAAGTCTGTACATCTTACTGCATGTCTGTACATCTTACTGCATGTCTGACATCTTACTGTATGTCTTACATCTTCTGTATGTCTGTACAATCTTACTGTATGTCCATCACTCTAACTTTATGTACTGACATCTTACTGTATGTCTGTACACTCTGTACTGTATGTTCTGTACATCTTCTGTATGTCTGTACATCTTTTACTGTTTAATGTACTGTGACATCTTACTGATACTGTATCTGTACATCTTACTGTATGTCTGACATCTTACTGTATGATTCGACGTACATCTTACTGATGTCTGACATCTTACGTAGTCTGTACACTACTATGTCTGATACATTTACTGAATTCTGCACATCATACATGCTAATTACTGCTGTACACTTACTGCATGTCTGTACATCTTACTGAATGTCTGTAACTTACTGATGTCTGACACTAGATGTCTGACATCTTACTGCATGTCTGTACATCTTACTGCATGTCTGTACATCTTACTGTAGTCGACATCTTACTGATTTACATCTACTGTATGTTTACATCTTATTGATGTCTGTACATCTATGTATTCTTACATCTTACTGTATGTCTGTACATCTTATGCATGTCTGTACATCTTACTGCATTTGTACATCTTATTATGTCTGTACATCTATTGATGTCTGCACCACTTACTGCATGTCTGCACCACTTACTGCACCAGTCATTCTGGTGGTGCCAGTTTAATGAAAAGTATGTAGTCTTGGGCTTGACCTCCCCTCACCCCTCCCCTCCCCAGTCTTCCTGAAGACTTTGCCAGCGCATAGGGCTTCGCGCGGAGTTAAGGAATCTGCCAGAAAAATAGTTGCCAGCAGATGTTCGGTGGAGCTCCTATGGATTTGTCTGAATACGATGAGGAATCCATCTTGAAGAAACTCTGAAGGACCCTACCTCTTTCGAAACGGAAGAAAACGTTAAAATACCAAGCAGAATCAAAATGCGTTAGACTGACGTCGTGCGCCTTTAAAAATGACTGGGCATGTTACCAGTCACTAACAAGCATTTAGAATAACGATCAACCTTTTTACTCGTAATGTTGTGTAGTAGCCCATCCCCTGTAAAGTTATTTTGGTGGATCTAATGCCGATTTGTCATGTTCTCGTATTGCTGACAATGTCACTGTGGAAACTGATACTGATACTTTGGTGTTCTTGTCCAAAACTCGATAACTAGAAACATCCGCATATCTACAGGGAGGGAGAGAGAGAGAAAGGGCGAGAGAGACATACATACGTACATACATATATACATACATACATACATGCATACATACATACGTACATACGTACATACATACAGACAGACAGACAGACAGACAGAGACAGAGACAGAGATACAGACAGACAGACAAACAGAGGGGGGGGAGAGCAGAGAGAGAGAGAGACAGACAGACAGACAGACAGAGACAGAGAGACATACATATATACATAGACACACACACACATGTTATATATATACATATATATATACATATATTATTTATATGTAACTATGTTCATATTTTCATATATGTGTATGCATGTATATATGTATATACATACATAAATATACATATATATATATAATTATATATATATACACATGTGTGTGTGTGTGTGTGTGTGTGTGTGTGTGTGTGTGTGTGTGTGTGTGTGTGTGTGTGTGTGTGTGTGTGTGTTTTGTGTTTGTGTATATATACATACAGAGAGAAAGATACAGAAAGAGAAAAAAAAAGAGTGGAAGGATAAGAGAAGGGGAAGGAGATATTTGTTAACAGGTGTACTGATATACATTTACCAACGTCACAGACAGCAATACAGCACAATAGTGTTTTGTCAAATGTTATCTCCGCCTTACTAAAATCTAATGCACTTGATAAAGCTAAAAGCAAAATGTAAACGTTAATGAATGGAAATGATAATAAAACACACGTAACTAATAGGCTAAAGCGGTTTACAACAAAAGAACTTGTACATATCAACCAGAAAAGTAGATTTATATACAACTTCGTATACTACTAAAACATGCGAAGGGGAAAAAAAAAAAGAACACTTGATATAATGCCAATTTTATTACGCGTGCACACTAAATATACGTAAGTTTACACATGAACACCTTGTTACTAAACATAACATATCATGCAATAATAAACAACGTACACACACGTTTATAAATGATGCGTATTACACATGTACACACATGTGTGGGTGTGAAATGCACTAAGAAAGCAGTGACGCATGTGTATTAGTTTCACAACAGCGTTTTATCAAGAGGAGAGAAAAAAAAAAAACATGCAGATCTGTCGTGCGCAATTTTAAGGCCAGTGATTGTGCAAAGCGGAATCGCGTAACTCGTTGCAAAGACGCGCACCAGAAAATGGGGGTGGGGGTGGGGGGGGGGGGGGGAGGAGGAGTAAGCAAAAAACAAAAAAAACAAAACAAAAGAAAACAAAAAAACCCAACCTCGATCAGAAAAGGTGAATATCTGGTTTGGCTAGATTGAATAGACGATTCATAGTGTGCTGAGCTTACTTTCTTTTCTGGGGTGAAAACAGACACTCCTGGTGGACAGTCTGGTGTCTTTGAATGTATGGCTTCGTGTAAAAGTACACCTGTATTAGTCTGACATTTCTTTTCGTTTACGAAAGCAGGTTATGCTTAAAAAATGAGTTTGAGTTTCTCACGGAGAGATATATGTTTGGGATAGGGCGTAGCACGGTCGTAACATGCTTATAGATTAATAGGGAGATTCACCACAAACGTTTCAACACAAG
>JAPXFY010000023.1:58904089-58909089 GCA_030674185.1 Monoplex corrugatus
TATCCGTTCACAGCTAGGTCAACCTGAGGCCACACCCTTATCTGTCAATATTGCATGTATATATGTATGTATGTATGTATGTATATATTTATGTATGTATGTATGTATGCATGCATGTATATATGTATGTATGTATGTATGCATGTATATATGTATGTATGTATGTATGTATGTATGTATGTATGTGACACGTATATCTGTCTATGTATGTATGTATATATGTATGTATGTATGTATATATGTATGTATATATGTGTGTATGTATGTATATATGTATGTATGTATGTATGTATGTATGCATGCATGTATATATGTATGCATGCATGTATGTATGTATGTATGTATGTATGTATCTACCTATCTATCTATCTGTCTGTCTGTCTGTCTATATGTCTGTCAATCTATCTATCTATCTGTCTTTCTTTCTGTCTTTCTATCTATCTATCTATCTATCTATCTATCTCTATCTATCTCTCTCTCTCTCTCTCTCTCTCTCTCTCTACACATATATATATATATGTACATATATGTATATATATATATATATATATATATCTGTCTGTCTTTCTTTCTGTATATCTATCTATTTATCTATCTATCTATCTATCTATCTATCTATCTATCTACACATGTATCTATCTATTTACGTATTTACTTGCACTTTACATAGCAACAACAACAACAACAACAACAGCAACAACAACAACAACAATAATCCCGGAGGTGGGAAATGAGGGATGAGCTAGTTTGGACTGTGGAGTTTGCTCAAGAGGGATTCATTCCGCTCGGATAATTCCACATGCGCTCCATCCAAGTCTGCCAGCAATCATCTAGCTGGCAGACTCCCAGGACCTGCATAAAAAAGAACTCCATGCTCTGGCAAGGTCTTGAAATGTGGAGTTGGAGAGGGGAGCAGAAAGAGCCTATGAAACATTTAGCTAATATCACCAGAATGATAAGAGACATTAAGATGGGCAGCAAACAGGCCACTTTTTGTTTTTGCTTGTTTCTTTCTTTCTTTTTTATTTTTTTTTAACACATTCCATACCGTGTCACGAGATCTTCGTGACTCAGCTTTCTGTCTCTGTAGACCGCGACACGAGGATTTCGTGCCCTGAACCGTAGTTTCAGTTTCGAGTATATAAATAGAAAATGACTGCATTGCTGACGTGAATCCTTTTCCGGCAAAGAGAGTATACTTTTATCATTTCCTTTCTGTGTTTACGCGACGTTTGAAGCGGCAAAAATGGCAAAAAACAGGCGTAATTTGAGTGTTTCTGAAATCTCTCTCCTAACAATACTTGGTCAATAGTTAGTACAGTGACCTATTTTCTTGGTAGGAAAAGGGTTAATGTTGAGGCGAAGGATTGAACTCGAGATATCGTCTGTGGAGTCCATGTTTTTTTTTCCAAAAGAACTGACCAGCCGGCAAGGTAACTGATGGCTGGGTCCGAATGGGTCATGCAACGCGTGGACAGCTGCCCTTTTCTTGATGAAATGACTATCGAGTGGCGTCAAAAACATGGGAGGTACCTCCGTGGGAATGCCGGAGGCTCTTTTAGTATAAACGGTATTCCCACCTTCTGGAAATTATGAGCTAGAAATTTCCTCTTTTCTCTCACTCTCTTTGTTTCGCCCTTGTTCCTTTGCTTTCTGTCATTTCTTTCTATCATTTTCTGCCTTGCTGGTCAATTCACCTGTATGTGTTCAATACACTGTTACCTACTTTTTCTTAGGATTGACAATTGGGTACATGTATTAAGTGCATTTTTGGCTCTAGGGAGGTGAATTATACGGAAGCAATTTTAGGTAATTAATGCCCGTTTTTATGTATGTTTTAGTGTCCTTAGGTATGCTTGAATTTGTATTTCGATGTGTTTTTTTAAATCCCCCTATGCGATAAATTGGACGGAGTGGTCAGCACCAGGGGCATGTCCTTACATTATGTGCGCGAATGCATTGATATGTGTGCTTAATTTTTTTTTTTTTTTTTCCTGTTGAAGTTTTGGATGTTTTGAAGCGGTTGGAGCCCTGATATGGCTCTACACAGTTGGATGGGCTTTAAATAACAAGAACAATGTGAACTTGGGAGGTGACTGTCCGGAGTGTTGCGGGGCATTGGTGCTCCGGGTCCCATCTGCATGCTCGTGGTGTTTCTTGTTAACCTTAGAAATTCAGTGTCAAGTTAGCTTTCTGGGTGTGTAGACAGATTGCTTAATTTGGCCTGTTGCCATGTACACACAGACAGAATTGCAGTAGTTTTTGTTTATTATGTAAAACTAAAGACCTCAGTTAATCACCAGAGTTACTAGTCTCAGTAATAGTGAAGATTTATGTTTGTGTTCTGTGAGAATCATTCAGTGACTTAAAAATCGGCATTTGACACCATGGACATGACATGGCAATTATCTTTATTCTACCCCTTCACTTTCTAACATCCGCTTCTACCGACTCTAAATGGAAGTATCTAATTCATAAGTGAACAAACATGACACAATTTCTCAAAACGATCATCAGACAATTCATGTACTCACCCATTAATCTTGCACTCCCTGTCGAGTTGCACAGCGATAAGTAAAACACGCTTGTCAGTCAAATAAACACACGGTAATTACTGAATTGTATTAAGCCCAGCTGCTGATAACGAGCAGACCAGTCTTCTTAAGATGGTGACGTGATGGGGCCAGTCGTACACACAGCGTGCGCCGTCTGTGTATATGATGTCTGGGTGTGTGCGTGTGTTTGTGAGTGTGTGTGTGTGTGAACGTGACTGTGTAGTTGTTAGGGGACAATTCGACGTCTACGGCAGTAAAAAGGGGACGTGTGTGTAATCTGGAGACGTCCCTAAAATACACAAAAATAAAATTGGCTCAAAATCACAAAATAAGCTCAAAATGATGTACTATTGCGTATCAAACATAAATTACGAAATTTTAAAAAAGTCCCCTTACTACTACATAGTTTGCTTGTAGTAATTTGAGGATGTCTCTTTTTTTTACTACATCCCACTTACCCTGTTCTCACACAAATTGAGTCACACAGCTTTCCAGTCTCAGTCAGTTTAAAAGCGTATTTGTTCGGCTTCTTTTCTTTCTGAGATTGATCTGTTGTATTCTTTATGGTTTTCTTACTAAACTAAACTAGGTAAGGCTAGGTAGCAACCAGAGTATCCTGCGGTGAGTAAACATGGTAGACGTGCAAGTCGCCTTTGTGTTTGATGACAACTCCATCTTTTGTTGTGAAATAAATGCGGTACATCAGCTAAAATCCACTTACGCCTGAATTCCCGTTTCACAACACACTTTTTTTTCTCACCCTAGCCACTCGTTGTCTCACCACTTGGGCCAGAACATGTTAGCGTGTAAGACTTGGGCCCCTGTTTCTTGCCTGGTCATGCATTGCAACATGACTTTGGCTTCTTGCAGACAGACCTTCAGTTTCTGCTACTTGTGGCCGGGGTATTGTCTTATTGTGGGATGTGTTAAAATAAAATAAAAGTGAAGACTGCAAGATATACTCTACTGTGGGTATGCCAAAGTCCCTTTCATTGTAAATAGTATCTTCACTTTCAGGAAATTCTGTGCTAAATATGTTTATTTCCTCTTTCATCACTATGTTTCTGCCTTCCTCCTTTGCTTTATCTTTTTCATTTTGTGCTTTTCTGGTCCATGCACTGTATGTGTTCTATAAAGCCTTACATTCTCTTAGGATTGATAATTGGGTACCTGTATTAAGTGGATCTTTGACTCAAAAGAAGTGTGATGTGCAGAAGCAATTTTAGATAATTTATGCCAATTTTACATGTTTTAATGCCCATAGTATTATTACATTTGCATTCAGGTTTGACTTTTTTAAACCTTGGTGATGAACTGGACGAAATGGTCAACGCAGGGACATATCCTTAGATTATATGTGTGAGTGCATTGATATGTGTACTTAATTTTGTTTTTTAGATTTTTTTTTAGATATTGTATAGCCCCCCCCCCCCCCCCTACGTTTTCAAATCGGTACGGTCCTGATATGGCTTGCGCAGTCGGCTGGGCTTTAAACAATAAGACTAAGTATAATGGGTAAAAAATACAAAACACGAACCACAAGACCAGGTCAGGTAGGGCAGTATTACGGATTAACGTGTAACTATGGAAGACACTGTATCTGTGCCACAACACTACCACAACAACAATGTTAAAAACTAGTCCAAATCAGTTAAGTTTGTCGGTCTGCCAATATGCACAACAATCAATCTTTTTAAATCCAGCACAACAAATCATGACCAGAATATATCGACTAAATTAATATGTTGCACGTTCAACGAAAGTTCCTTTGTCTGCAGGAAGAAACAGTGACTGTGATCCCCTGCACCATGCCATCAGTGCACAAGAATCCTGCACCTCCATGACCTGTGTCAGCAACCCTAGACGCTACATGTGTTACACGTTCACTTACCGTGTGATCCATCTACCGACCTTCAGAGTGTTGGTAAGTAATCAAACTGTAAAACTTGTAAAGGAAAGGGGAGAGGTGGGTGACCAAGAGGAGATTGGGGTTGTTCAGAGGGATTCATCGAACTCTGACAATTCCATTACGTCCAACGAAATCTGCCTGAAATAATGACAGACCCCCCCCCCAAAAACTGCGCAAACCATGATGTAAGGTCTTAAATGGGAAGAAGGGAAGAGGGGCAATGAGGCTGCATGCTGGCATCTCAGAATGATGGAATATTCTTATGGAGAGCAAAAGCCAGAGTTTACTCTTGCAGGCTGGGATTGAAGTCGATAACAGATTTGAGTTTGTAGTGACTTCCTGTTATCAAAGTTATTTTCCCTTTATAATTCATCATCATCATGTGCCCAGCCGCATGGCGTTGGCAATCATGGCCCTCCATACGAATCTATCCCTTGTTGCTGCAAGTATACCCTCCACCCTACCCCGTGTGGATGCGGGGGTCTTTCAGGATAAATAATATCCCCATCTTCTGGAAATTCTGTGCTAGAAATTTC
>JAPXFY010000023.1:58911589-58959089 GCA_030674185.1 Monoplex corrugatus
TCGTGGCCACGTGGTTACAACACTAATTTAGAACACTGCAAATCCATGTTCGAATCGAGAATTTCATAGGGATGGTTCTCCAACTCACCCTTCCACGAGATCTTAAGTGACATATGTGCTAGTCTATCAGATGAGACAGTTAACCGAGATCCTGTATGCAGCATGCATTCAGTGCACGTTAATGATCTCGTGGCAACAGCGGAGTTGTCCCTGGCCCAGTTTTATGGTGCAAAGGACTAAGGGACGTCAGCTAGTAGGCATAATGTGATCGGAAATGCCAAGATATGGAAACAGTGGGAACAATGCTAACCCAACTTCATATCCATCAGCAGACAGTAAACTGGTTTGGACATTTGACCAGCATGTAACGCCATTCCCCACCTCTCCACCAGCCGGCTTAACAAGCTTACGGTACAAAGATACCTGGATTAAAAAAACAAAAGACGCAGCGAGAAAGACTCGGACAACGATGTGAAACGGACTTTGACGTCACACGACAGTTTTTTTTCCTTTTTTAACAGAGAAGAGATCAAAAGTATGCTGTAAAATGTAATAAAACACATCGGACTGAACACCCGAACTACCGACACGTAGCGGTGCCCGGGCCCTCTCCTTGTCCTATTAATCCCTACTGTTTCCCCCTCTTCTCCCCCACCCCACCCCCACCAGTACTGCTCTGTCATTTTTATTTTTCACGTCATTTTGCTTTCCACATCATTTTATTTTCCACGTCACTTTCATTTACCACTTTTCATTCACTTGACAAAGAGCCTGGGCTCGAAACGTTGTGCTTATATTACTCCGAAGGATCTTTCACAAACAAGCTACTTTTCAATGTTTTATGTTTTACATCGCTAGATCATTTGATGACCTATGAAATCAGCTCCTGTGTTATAAAGGGGGTTACTTCTCTGAAGACCTTCTGTTGTCTAGCTCTCCCTAGAGTTTCTTTCTACCTGCACATGGTCAGTCCATTGACTTCCGGGAATAGTTCGGAGGACATTCGGGAAAGACCGAAGGACACTGGGAAAGACTAGATCTGCGGGCTTTGTGGGTTGGCTTCCCACCTTGCCTTTGATAACATGCCACGAGTTTTTCAAATGAAAGATGCTCCCAGGATTCACCGAAAGGGGGAGAGAATGATGAATCCATCGGCACTGACTCCATCACGACTGGAAACGCACAACGGACCATGATTAATGACCAGTTGGAATTTCCGTGTGCGTGTGGAAGGAGATTCACCACCAAACGCGGCATGAAGATCCACAGGACAAAAATGGGCTGTTTGAAGACACATACGAACCAGCAGCAGCGCACTGCGATAGCAGGTGAGACGTTGGATGACCAAGG
This sequence comes from Monoplex corrugatus, assembly GCA_030674185.1. Classification (NCBI taxonomy): domain Eukaryota; kingdom Metazoa; phylum Mollusca; class Gastropoda; order Littorinimorpha; family Ranellidae; genus Monoplex; species Monoplex corrugatus. The sequence continues at coordinate 58,912,940 of JAPXFY010000023.1, forward strand.
CCAGGAATTAAACCATAGTGCCAAGGACATCCACGCTGACGGTTCTGATGCGGATTTTGCACAAGCTCTTAACGCCAAACGTGGAAAACTCAATTTGCCGCCTGCCGGAGCAAAAGAACAATGGGAGAAATTAGATGAGGAACTTGTCCTTAAGCTGAATGCGCTAATAGGGAACAGTACGCTGGAACACAAACTTGACACATACGGAGACATCATATACTCTATCTGCAGGGACACTTATGGAGTGAAGCAGCCAAAGACAAAAACGCCTCCCCAGAAATCCAGAAGACAGCAACAGATGGAGAGCATCCGGAGGGAGAAAAGGAAGCTTAAAAAGCGAATGAAAACTGCCTCAGAATTCGAGAAGCAAGGGCTCCTGGAACTCTGGAAAGATCTGAAGGCCAAACACAATGCTCTCAGCAAAGTGGAATCAGCAAGGCGAAGAAAGAGCAAAAAGAAGAAGACTCAAGATCGTTTCTTCAAAGATCCCTTTGACTTTTCAAGAAAGCTGTTTGAACAACCCAAATCAGGGACTCTCACAGTGGGCAAGGAAACCCTAGAGCAGCATCTCAGGGAAACATATTCCGATTCTCAGCGCGAGGCACCACTTGAAATCCAGAATCTGGTTTGGCCTGCAGCGCCAGAAGGAAAATTCAATAACAAACCACCAACACTGGATGAAGTGAAGAACGTAGTAAAGAAAGCCAGAGCCAAGTCAGCACCTGGACCAAACGGAATACCATACCTGCTCTACAAGAAATGCCCAAAAGTGCTCGAGTGGCTCCACAAGATGATTCGATCAGCATGGAGGAACCAGAAGATCAGCGACCAATGGATGAGAGCTGAAGGAGTGTACATTCCGAAGGAGCAGAACTCCAGCAGCATCAATCAGTTCAGGCCAATATCACTTCTGAACGTCGAGGGGAAAATCTTCTTCTCTGTTATGGCAGCAAGATTGACAAAATACCTGACTGAAAACAAGTATCTGGATATGTCAGTCCAAAAGGGAGGCATACCAGGAATGCCTGGATGCTTGGAACATGCCACGTTGATTTGGGATGCCATCCAAAAAGCAAGAACAGAGAAGAGAGACATTGACGTAGTTTGGCTTGATCTGGCGAATGCATATGGATCAGTTCCACACGATATGATCCAGCTGGCTCTTGAAATGTATCACATCCCAGAAAACATCCGAACAATGCTGAGGAAGTATTTCCAAGGGTTCTCAATGCGGTTCTCTACCAAAGAATACACCACGGACTGGATAGACCTAGAGGTGGGCATTGCAATGGGCTGTGCAATCTCTCCCATACTGTTCGTGTTGGCAATGGAAGTCATCTTGAAAGCTGCAATGAAGAGTTCAGGTCCAGTGAATCTGGGAGATGGATACCAGATGCCTCCTCTGAAAGCTTTCATGGATGACACAACAGTCTTGTCCATGGATGAGGAAGAGACACACCAAATCTTAAAGCAGCTGGATGAGCTGGTGGCCTCTTCAAGAATGAGGTTCAAACCTAAGAAATCCCGAAGTCTCTCACTGCGAAAAGGAAAAGTGGCAGATTCAGTCAAATTCATGGTAGCCAACCAAGCCATCCCCACTGTCACAGAAGAGCCAGTAAAAAGTCTCGGAAGATGGTGTGATGACTCCCTGAAAGACACACAAAGGGGATGTGAAACCAAGCAAACAGCAGAAGAAGGCCTGAAGAAAATAGATAACTGCGGACTGCCAGGCAAATACAAAGTCTGGTGTCTACAGTTCATGCTGATACCAAAGCTGCTGTGGCCACTGCTAATCTATGACATTTGCACCAGCACAGTCGAAGCAATGGAAGCCAAAATCAACAAATACACAAGAAAATGGCTCGGTGTCCCACCTGGTCTCACTGATGTTGCATTCTACTGTCGTCAAGCAATGCTGAAGCTACCTCTCAAATCCATAGTGGAGGAATACAAAGTTGGAAAAGCAAGACTGTTGAGCATGCTGGAGGAATCGGAAGACAATATCGTGAGATCAGTTCATCCAAAGCTGAGAACTGGCAGAAAGTGGAAAGTCCAAGAGGCTGTAAACAATGCCAAGAGAAACCTCAGCATCAAAGAAATAATTGGACACACGCAAACCAACAGACAGGGACTGGGAGCAACAAAAATGCAGTGGTGGTCCAAAGCCAAAGGGAAGGAAAAAAGAGACATGATCATACAGGAGTTGAAGGAAGAAGAAGATGTCAAAAGAGTGCAGAAGGCAGTCCAGCAAGGTCAACAGGGGCAATGGACAACATGGGACAGTGCACTCCAAAGAAGTCTCAGCTGGAACGATATGTGGCACATGGCTCCTCTAAGGATAAGCTTCCTCCTCAGATCTGTATATGACCTGCTCCCCTCGAATGCAAACTTAGTGAAATGGGGGAAAGCAGACGACCCAGCATGTCCGCTCTGTCAGAAGAAACAAACAGTGGAACATGTCCTAAGCTCTTGCAAAGTAGCGCTAGCCCAAGGAAGGTATACATGGAGGCACAACCAAGTTCTGAAAGTGATCACAGATGTGGTTAGCGAAAAAACCATGACCCCAAACGCACCAATTGCTATGACAACGTTCTACAAAGCAGGAGGGAAACAGGTCTGGCCCGAAAGTGCTATGACAACCAGCACATTGCCAAAGGGTCTTCTGGATGGAGCAGTCGACTGGGAGTGTACAGCAGACCTCCCAGAGTGGAGAAATTACCCAGATGTCATCAGCAAGACAGGCATGAGACCAGACATCGCTCTCCACTCTGACTCCTCGAAACAAGTGATTCTGATAGAACTCACTGTGCCATACGAAAGCAGAATGGAAGAAGCACATATCTACAAGACCGAAAAATACGCCGGTCTTGCCAGCACCCTGAAGAAAGCAGGTCTGCGGGTCAAAATCTTCGCCATAGAGGTCGGGGCAAGAGGGTTTGTGGGCACCTCCGCTTATGATCTCATGAAACAACTCGCCATTTCTGGGAAGAAGAGGACTAGAGCCCTTAAAGCGATGGCAGAGGCAGCAGAAAGGAGCTCAAGCTGGATCTGGGCAAGGAGGAACGAAAAAAGTGAACTTCATAAGGATTAAATTCCCTACAGATGATGTGTGCCCCGTTCGCACATTGGTAAAACCGCGTACCGCAGTTCTGAAGCGCAGAATCGCCCAGGTTCGATCCCCGGCGTGGGGAAAAAAAAAAAAAAAAAAAAAAAAATAGACAACAGCAGAAGGGCATCCAGGAGTCATGACCTGGATGTGGCCCGGCCCCCCGAGAGTGTAAGGAATTCAGGGCCGAAACACTTGTCTAAAGGGGGTTACTTCTCTGAAGACCTTCTGTTGTCTAGCTCTCCCTAGAGTTTCTTTCTACCTATAGGAAGAAAGAATAGGTTTCTAAAAGCTTGCGGAAAGGCCTATACAAATCAGAAAAATAACCGAAATAAAACTAAAAGGGGTTCCAAATCAGAAAACTGTCATCGTGTGTCGTTTACAATAGTTTTGAAGAACATCGACGATGAATGAATTAACTTTGGTAATTTTTTAAAAATTAAAATACCGTTGAATATTAACTCATGGACTTGTAAGTTTTCCAGTTTTGGGTTGGATCTAGACAGTGTTTTTAAAGAAAAATGTGAACTGTCCACAGTAGTAGTGAATTTAGAATTGATTCGGTTTGGAACAGCTGGCCATACCGAAACGGATGAAGTGTTCGATCATATTTTATTCGCAAAACACTTTGTACACAGATGTAGAATAAACTGGACAAGATTACACCAAATATACATCACTTTCTAGACGAGACAAACAAACATGTCACTGAAAAGTGTTTTGTCTTTTCATTTTCTTGGAATTGCCGTGCAGTGAATTCTACCACAAGTGGAATCTTCATCAGCACTTGTCGAATTAAACATCGGAAATAAAATTAACATCTCAGTCAAATTGAACATTCGCATTTACCTATGAATATTTTGGTATTCAGTTTATAGTAAGTGCTGCAAATTATCATTTTTCTTTCTCTCTCATTTGCATTTTCTTTGTATTTTGTTTATTTCATGAATTTTACATGTTTTGCATCACAAGAAGATAAAATTGAACAATGGTGCGAGTAGACAGTAAATGAAAAATAAAAGAAAAACCCATCCGACCTTTTTGCCCATCTCTTGCTAGGTGTATGGTTGGTTAGTTCCACCCCACCCACCCCCACCGCCCTTCCGAAAAAATGTCCTCTTTCAGGACACTTCCCTTATCGAAAAAGAAATCGTGGGGATGTTGACAGGTACAGCATAGGTCCTACATATTTTTCAAAGAGATAATGTGCACAACATAAGGTTTGAAAGTTAATCGAGCTGATATTAGACTAATAAACGAAGAAGTGATATCAGACTACATGTAATATAGTACAACCATTGTAGTGCAAGCGCACCTAGCTAGTTGAGTTAACTTAGTTGTGGATCCCATTTACAGCTATGCTGTAACCACTGTTTTCCAAACAGGCACAAGAAACGTTGTGTCAACACAGACAAGTGTCGTGGACCTGGTGTCACAGGAATGTCAACTGATTGCCATCACGAGACACGGTCAACTGTTTGAGACACAATACCACAGGTAAGTCAACATGTGCAAATGGAAGCCAACAACAGTAACAACCAAACCTTTTTTTTCCAGATAGGATCACTGCACTCAGGGAGGTTACCTTCGTGCTCACCTTTTTTTTCGTCCCATTTTCTGCGCCACTTTAATGGCCACAGAAGTTGAAACAGTTTTTATTATGTGATGATGATGATGTCGATGTGGATGATAATCATCATGCTATAGAGTTCTATCTAGGATTGAGACTGCGTGACAGGGTTGTACTCCAAGCTTACTATCATAATATATCCTGGCGTCAACCAGCCCCGAGAGATACAGACACCTGCGGTGTTGGTCAGAAGATTTGAGCAACACCCTCAATGACGCATCTGCGAAGTTGATGAGACTCGACTGTGTGGTTCCAGTCTTCCCAATGAGCCCATAGCACGCCCAACTCTGGGTAGGAACCGGTTAGAGCCGAAAAATCCCACAATGATTTTTGAAGGTACTGATGGGGATTCGAACCCACAACCTTCCAGTCGGTAGTCCGTTGCGTTAACCACTACACCACGGCGACAACCAAACCTACTGAAAGTTAGTTTAGGATCTGGTTTTATGTTTTCAGTTCAAAGATTTGTCAAGATGATTGTCCCCACGCTCGGAAGAGATTCCGCATGTACTGATACCACAAAAGCCATGCGATGTCGGCTGGGCTGTAAATGATAACGATAACCATGATTACAATAATGAAAATTGTAATAATAATGTAATCATAATGATACTGATAACGATAATAACGATGATGATGATGATAATGATGATGATGATGATGTACATGTGTTACCTGCATTTTCAGATCTAAGAAGATGTAATTGCTTTGTGGCAGTTATAGGTCCTCTAGGTCAGTTTGTATGGAGGCCCGTGTTTTGTGTACTTAGGTCTGTTTATGCATTTATATTCAAGTTACCCTTAGTGTTAATTACGGCGAATGACCAACGCCAGGAATATACATCCTTAGATTATTTAAGTGAATGTAGTGATATGTGTCCTGACTTGTCAGAAAAAGGCATTAGAATAGACGGAGAATACCTCAGTCACCTCAGGTATGCTGACGACGTTATCATCTTTGCGCGGAGAGTCTCAAGCAACTGCAAAATATGCTGAATGAATAAATGAATACAGCAAAAAGTAGGACTAACAGTAGGCTTGAAGAAAACAAAAACTATGGTCAACAATTACACCGAAGACCTAGACGGAAAAATGACGCTCGAAAATGAAGAGCCAGAAATGGTCGACCACTACAAATACTTAGGCCGATGCATCTCGGCAGAATCATTCTTCAAAGAGGAAGAAATCAAACGTAGGATAGCCCTTGGCTGGCAAACGTTTGGAAGAGCATCTTCTGTTTTGAAGAACTACAAAATTCCAACAATCCTTAAACGAAAAGTCTACGACCAATGCATTCTGCACACAGTCACCTACGGTGCAGAAACATGGAATCAACGAAAACATTTCGTTTTAAAACTAAGAACCACGCAGCAAGCACATGAAAGAACCATGCATGGTATCACCCGGAAAGATCGCAAAACGGCTCAGTGGATCAGAGAAAGAACAAAAGAGCGAGACATCCTGGAAACCATCAACAAACTGAAATGGAACTGGGCAGGAGGACATCTCACCCGGAGAACGGACAATCGTTGGACAACAAAAACCACGTTCTGGATACCAAGAGACGGCACTCGCAACAGAGGAAGACAGAAAACTAGATGGAGAGACGACCTAGATGGATTTGACAAAAACTGGAGAGGAAAAGCGCCGGAACGAAATGAACGGAAGCATCTGTGGAAGGCCTACGTCTAACAACGGACTTCGATGGCTGAAAGAAAGGAAAAAAATGATATGTGTACTTGATTTTCTTTTCCAGGTTCTCTTCTTGTCCACGATTATCGACGTGTTGGAACATGTCTTGTTTGAAATAGTTTTAGATTAGCCCTGATAAGGCATAGAGAAGTTGGGTTTGTTTTACACGCTACTACTACTACTACTACTACTACCACCACCACCTACTACTAGTAGTACTGCTGCTGCTACTGCTACTGCTGCTGCTACTACTACTACTGCTGCTACTACTACTACTACTACTACTACCACTACTACCACTACTACTACCACTACTACTACTACTACATCAACAATAATAATGATGATGATGATGATTGTTATAACGGTGATGATAACGATGATGATATGACTAGTGATAGCGTTAATAACTTTAACGATAACAAAAACAATGATAATAATCTTATATGTTTTTATGCATATGGCCAGTTTTCGTGTTAGTTTTTTTTTTCCTGCGTGTGTGTATAGCTTTGTCTACCTATAAAAGCGGATATTTCTACGGAATTTTGTTGAGACCATTTTTTGTTGTTGCTTTCTTGGAATCTCTCTGGCTACCTGGCTATCAGCCATTTATGTATTTGTGCATTTATCCATCTATATCCATTTCATTGTTTAAATTATCAATTCATTGAGAATGCCCGCGTGGGGATGCGGAAGCTCTTTCAATATAAATAGTATACCCGCCTTTTGGAAATCCTGTGCTAGAAATTTCCTCTTTAATGTCACTCTTTGTCTTCCTTTCTCCTTTGCTTTCTGTCATCTCTTCCTATCATTTTCTGCCTTGCTGGTCCATTCACCTGTGTATGTTCGATAAAGTCTTAAAGTCTTACCTCCCTTCTCTTAGGATTGATAATTGGATACGTGTATTATTTGCATACATTTTTGGCTCTAAGGAAATGAGAGATGCGAAAGCAAATTTAGGTAATTTAGGCCTGTTTTATACATGTCTTAGTGTCCTTATCTATGTTTAAATTTTTATTCAGGTATTTTTTTTATCCCCCGTGTGATAAATTGGATGGACTGGCCAATGCCAGGGGCATTTCCTTAGATTATGTGTGCAAATGCATTGTGTGTTTAATTTTCATTTCTTTTTTTTTCCTGTTGAAGTATTGTACGTGTTTGAAATGGTTCTAGCCTTGATATGGCTCTGTGCAGTCGACTGCTCTTCAAACAAAAGTAACAATAACAATAACAACTGAGACTACTGATTTCTCTATTTTCTGATGTATTTATTTTTAGTCTGTGCACATACAATTTGGATTCACTTTGTTCCAGTGTGTCTGCAAAAGCGTTACGCTACGTACTACACCTGAAAAGAGAAGCATCAGCAACAACAACAGCGGTGGCAGCAGCAGCAGCAATAAAAAACAGAACAAGAACAAGAACAAGTAAGTCGTCTTTGGAATATGTTATAGACAGCAGGAGAAACACCCGAAAACACAGATTAAAACAGGAATAAATACAAATTCAAAAACAAAAAACATAACAAAGACATACACAATAGGAAGAAGAACGATAAGAACAGGAAACGAAGAAGAAAGACAAGAAGAGGAAACGAAGAAGAAAGACAAGAGGAGGAAACGAAGAAGAAAGACAAGAAAAGGAAACGAAGAAGAAAGACAAGAAGAGGAAAGGAAGAAGAAAGACAAGAGGAAAGGAAGAAGAAAGACAAGAAGAGGAAAGGAAGAAGAAAGACAAGAAGAGGAAAGGAAGAAGAAAGACAAGAAGAGGAAAGGAAGAAGAAAGACAAGAAGAGGAAAGGAAGAAGAAAGACAAGAGGAGGAAAGGAAGAAGAAAGACAAGAAGAGGAAAGGAAGAAGAAAGACAAGAGGAAAGGAAGAAGAAAGACAAGAAGAGGAAAGGAAGAAGAAAGACAAGAAGAGAAAACGAAGAAGAAAGACAAGAGGAAACGACAAAGAAAGACAAGAGGAAACGACAAAGAAAGACGATATGAGGAAAGGAAGAAGAAAGACAAGAAGAGGAAACGACAAAGAAAGACAAGAAGAGGAAAGGAAGAAGAAAGACAAGAAGAGGAAGAGGAAGAAGAAAGACAAGAAGAGGAAAGGAAGAAGAAAGACAAGAGGAAAGGAAGAAGAAAGACAAGAAGAGGAAAAGAAGAAGAAAGACAAGAAGAGGAAATGAAGAAGAAAGACAAGAAGAGGAAAGGAAGAAGAAAGACAAGAGGAAAGGAAGAAGAAAGACGATATGAGGAAAGGAAGAAGAAAGACAAGAAGAGGAAACGACAAAGAAAGACAAGAGGAAAGGAAGAAGAAAGACGATATGAGGAAAGGAAGAAGAAAGACAAGAAGAGGAAACGACAAAGAAAGACAAGAAGAGGAAAGGAAGAAGAAAGACAAGAAGAGGAAACGAAGAAGAAAGACAAGAGGAAGGGAAGAAGAAAGACAAGAAGAGGAAAGGAAGAAGAAAAACAAGAAGAGGAAACGAAGAAGAAAGACAAGAGGAAACGAAGAAGAAAGACAAGAGGAAACGAAGAAGAAAGACAAGAAGAGGAAACGAAGAAGAAAGACAAGAGAGGAAACGAAGAAGAAAGACAAGAGGAAAGGAAGAAGAAAGACAAGAAGAGGAAAGGAAGAAGAAAAACAAGAAGAGGAAACGAAGAAGAAAGACAAGAGGAAACGAAGAAGAAAGACAAAAGGAAACGAAGAAGAAAGACAAGAGAGAAACGAAGAAGAAAGACAAGAAGAGGAAACGAAGAAGAAAGACAAAGAGGAAACGAAGAAGAAAGACAAGAAGAGGAAACGACAAAGAAGAAAAACAAGAAGAGGAAACGAAGAAGAAAGACAAGAAGAGGAAACGACAAAGAAGAAAGACAAGAAGAGGAAACGAAGAGAAAGACAAGAAGAGGAAACGACAAAGAAGAAAGACAAGAAGAGGAAGAAAGAAGAAAAAAAAAAGAAGAGGAACAAAGAAGAAAAACAAGAAGAGGAAACGACAAAGAAGAAAAACAAGAAGAGGAAACGACAAAGAAGAAAGACAAGAAGAGGAAACGACAAAGAAGAAAGACAAGAAGAGGAAACGACAAAGAAGAAAGACAAGAAGAGGAAACGAGAAGAAAAACAAGAAGAGAGAAACGACAAAGAAGAAAGACAAGAAGAGGAAACGACAAAGAAGAAAAACAAGAAGAGGAAACGACAAAGAAGAAAAACAAGAAGAGGAAACGACAAAGAAGAAGACAAGAAGAGGAAACGACAAAGAAGAAAAACAAGAGAAAGGAAACGACAAAGAAGAAAAACAAGAAGAGGAAACGACAAAGAAGAAAGACAAGAAGAGGAAACGAAGAAGAAAAACAAGAAGAGGAAACGACAAAGAAGAAAAACAAGAAGAGGAAACGACAAAGAAGAAAAACAAGAAGAGGAAACGACAAAGAAAAAGACAAGAAGAGGAAACGACAAAGAAAGACAAGAAGAGGAAACGACAAAGAAGAAAAAACAAGAAGAGGAAACGACAAAGAAGAAAAACAAGAAGAGGAAACGACAAAGAAGAAAAAACAAGAAGAGGAAACGACAAAGAAGAAAAACAAGAAGAGGAAACGACAAAGAAGAAGAAAGACAAGAGAGGAAACGACAAAGAAGAAAAACAAGAAGAGGAAACGACAAAGAAGAAAGACAAGAAGAGGAAACGACAAAGAAAGACAAGAAGAGGAAACGACAAAGAAAGACGATATATGAGGAAAGGAAGAAGAAATCTCAGAAGAGGAAACAGAGAAAACGCAAGGTAACATGAACAAAACACAAAGAATGAGGACAACAAAAACGTAAGAGAAGAGGAGACTTAAAACAAATATAGAAAACACACAAAAGAAAATCAATACGAACAACAGCAGGAACGACAAGAACAACCAAACCAAACAACTATTCGTCACCAGAAAGTCGAAAAAACAACAACAACAACAGCAACATGACAAAACAGAAACAAGAAAGTGATAAAAATAAGAACAGAAAACATAACAATACACCATGCACGGCAAATCCACAACTATGCTTGTTACGCAATCAGTAACAAGAGCATCAACATGGATACACAGAAATGAAAATAAAAACAATAATGGAAAAGAATAGCAGAAGAAATGAAGAGCAAAAGGAACAAGAAGCAATGCGACAAGAAGCAATACGATAAGCAACAGAAAAAGAACATCTGTGATGACAACCGTAAACACTTCACCAGCAAAAAGACAAGAAAAGCACAAAAAACAATGAAAGGGGAAAAAATCAAAACACACGAACAGGATCAAGAATGAAAAACAATGGAACGAGTATAACCAGGGGACAAAATCAAAAACAACGGAAAAAGGAAAAGGGCTAAAATCACATAAAGAAGGCAAGCAACAAAACAAAACAGAAAAAAAAATGGGAAAAAAGTAACAAACAAAAACGAAAGAAAACAAGGAAAGAGAAAATGTAAGCAAAATGAGAAAAGCAAGAAAAGACGGTAAGAAATCAAAGAAACAAACAAAAGAAAAACAACAACGTCAGCAAGAACAAGAGGAAGAACAAGTACAGGAAGAACCAAGTGTAGAAAATCAAACGTACACCAGCAAGATAGAAAGCAAAGGTAAGGGGCTGGAACTAAACAGCAGGAAGACTGAAGTCATGGTGATCAGTAAAAAACATGAAATCCCCTCATGCAAAATAACAGTAAATGGCACAATCTTGACACAGGTTGATAAATTCAAATACCTGGGAACGATCATTTCATCAGACGGCAGATGCACATCAGAAATAGCCAGCAGAATCGGCCAAGCCAAAACAGCATTCGGGAAGATGACAAGCATTCTTACCAACAAATGCCTATCAATTAACATCAGGAAGATAGTTCTTGAATGTTATATAGAACCAATACTGTTGTACGGATGTGAGGCGTGGACAGTCAACAAGCAAAGCCAGAACAAGATTGAGGCAGCCGAGATGTGGTTTCTAAGAAGAATGTTGAGAGTTCCATGGACAGCAAAGAAAACAAACGAGACAGTCTTTATGGAGGCAGACACAAGTAGATCACTCATAAGGAAGATTAGGAAAAGACAAGCAACATTTATAGGCCATTTTATGAGGAAGGGGGATTTGGAGCACCTGGTCACAACGGGAAAGCTGGAGGGAAAGAGAGCACCGGGTAGACCCAGGGAGGAAATGCTGGACGGACTTGCAGAGTGGCTGGGGACGAGGGGGGTGGGAGAGATGCTGGGGGCGACGAGAGATAGAGACAGATAGAAGTCCATGATCGCCAACGCCCTGCGGCAGGGCACCTGATGATAATGACACCAGCAAGTATACAGTAACAATATCGACAAATGGCAGAACCAGAACACCAAAGGCACAGAACAAACAAAACTTTCCAGAAAGGACGAACATAAGACAAAAACACGAGAAAAAAGAACAGGAGCAATAGGAACTAAAAAAAAAAGCAGCAAGAACAAGAAAAACAAAAACAACAAAATTATTCTGAAGAGAAACAAGTACTGAAAGAGCAAGCTTGAAACAGCAAAAGTGACAACACCAAAAACATAAAAACGATATCAACAAATAGCCGAAAAACACCAAGATAACACGAATTATAAAATCTAAGCGGAGCAAAAGCAAGAAGACATGAACAAACGCAGAACAGGAGTATTAAGATACTACATTACCGCCACAGCGACACGAAAGAGAAACCCTCAAAACAAAGAAAAAATCAAATCAAAACCAATACAGAAATAAAAAGTCACATACGAAGAAAAATAAAGAAACAAAGCGAGAACAGTACACACAATATGGCAAATCCATTACTGTTATCATTGCACAATCAATAACAACAGTATCAACATGAAAAAGGATATAAATCAAAATCAATAACAGCAAGAAAATCTGGAGAAATAGAAGAGTGAAAGGGACAAGAAGCAGAACAAGAAGAAGCAGAAAAGAACATCTATGAGAACAATAAAGGCAAAGATATCAACAAGTCATCACTAAAATCACGAAGAAGATTGGAAGCGGAAAAAGGTCAAGAACAAAAGTAAATCAAAGATAAAATAGCATCACGAACAGAAATAATAATATAAAAAAATAAACAAACATGACTATGGATGAAATCAAAAATAATATTAAAAAAAACCCTGATACGATATGAAGAAAACGAGCAACAAAATAAAACAGAAGAAAACAAAGCAAAAACAACAACAACAACAACAACACAACAAACAAAAATACAACAACAACAACAAACAAAACAAAAAACAAAAAACAAAAAAAACAAAAAGGAAGCGTAAGAAAGAAACACAAAGGTAAAGCATTCATGACAAAAAACAACAACAACAACAACAAGCAAAATACAACAACAGCAACAACAACAAAAACAAAAAAACAAAACCAAAAAACCAAAAAGGAAGCGTAAGAAAGAAACCAAAAGGTAAAGCATTCATGACAAAAACAACAGAAACAAGACAAAAAAACACCAACATAAATACCGCAAGAAGCCAAAGAAACAGAAGAACAACAAAGTCAACAGGAACAAGAAGAGGAACAAGTACAGGAAAATAAGTGTGGAAGAACAAAACGTACATCAGCAAGAATACGATCACAATATCAACACATGACAGAACCAGAACACCAAAGGCAGCAAGAACAGGAACAAAGAGAGAATAAATACAAGATAAAAAAATAGGAGAGAAAAAAACAATAAAAACTACAAGAGCGGCAAGAAAAACAAAACCAAAAACAAAACAAAATTATTCGGAAGAGAGAACGCAGAAAAAGCAAAAGCGAGAAGAGCACGAACATAAGAATAATATCAACAAACAGCCAAACCACAACACCAAGGTCACTAACAATAATACGAGTTACAAAGTCTAGTAGACCGAGCAAAAACAAGAAACAAAGAAACGAACGCACAACGGGAGAATGAAATAACTACTACTATAACAACTACAACAACACGAAAGAGAACCCACCACGCACCCACATACCTCCGCAAAGAAACTACAACAACAGAAACGAAGAGAAAAAACAACAACAACAGAAAACAGAAATCATAAAACAAATACAGCAAAATTTTAAGAAACGAACAAAAGGACAACAACAAAACCAAGAAGAAAAAAAACGAAGAGGAACAAGCACATGACAGAACTAGAACACCAAAGGCACCGAGGAACAGCAACAAACCAAAAAACTTCAGAGCATAACTAACACAACACAACAAAATAAGACAAAAGAGAACAATAAGAGCAACAAGAAAACAAAACCCACAACAACAAGAAAACTAAAAAGAAAACAAATAAAAATCACAAACAGCACCAAAATCGGCAAGATGAAAAGAAGGAACAACACAAAGACACCAATAACAGCTAGTAAAAGAAAGTTATCAATCGAAAAACAAAGGAAAAGAAAAAAAGAAAAAAGTACCACAACAAAATTACGAACAGAAAAATCAAAAACGGAGAAAAATCAGAATCTAAATATACATGTCAAACAGAAACAAAAAACAAACAAAAAGAACAACAAACAAGTCAGCAACATGCACAGAAAAAACAACAACACGACAAACGATGTACAGAAAAGAACTAGAAGATGAAAACCCTCAACAGCAAAAGTATAAGAACAATATCAACAAATAGCAGAACTACAATATCGTGATAACCAGTAATATCGGGAATACAGAAAACTTAACAATACAGAACCAAAAAAAGACCAAAACAAATAAAAAGCAAAGGGGAAAACAACAAAATCACACGAGCAAACCACAAGAAGAAGAACAAGAAATTGGAGATTAAAAAGAAAACGGAATAGAATAACAAACAAAATTAAGAACAAAACAAATGACAACCAGAAGTAAACAAACATACAATCAAAACCGCGATATCAGTCAAGACAAAGAAGAAGAGGAACACTATTATCATCAACACATCATCATCATCAAATGCCTTGCCACATGGCGTTGGCGATCATGGCCTTCAATCTGTTTCTGTCCCTTGCTGCCGCAAGCACCTTTTCCACCCTCTGTTTTCAGCCACTCTGCAAGTCCGTCCAATGTTTTCTCCCTGGGTCTACCTAGTGCTCTTTCCCTCCAACTTTCCTATTGTGATCAGGTGCTTCCAATTCCCCTTTCCTCATAGAATGGCCTATAAATATTGCGTGTCATTTCCCAATCTTCCTTATCAATGATCTTCTCGTGTCTGCCTCCATCAAGACTGTCTCGTTTGTTTTCTTTGTTGTCCATGGAACTCTCAACATAACATTCTTCTTAGAAACCACATCTCGGCTGCCTCAATCTTGTTCTGGCTTTACTTGTTGACTGTCCACGCCTCACAACCGTATAACGTTATCGGTTCTATGTAACATTCAATAACTCTCTTTCTTACATTAATTGATAGGCATTTGTTGGTAAGAATGTTTTTCATCTTCTTGAATACTGTTTTGGCTTGGCCGATTCTGCTGGCTATTTCTGATGTACATCTGCCGTCTAGTGAAATGATCATTCCAAGATATTTAAACTTATCAACCTGTCCCAAGGTTGTGCCATTTGCTGTTATTTTGCATGAGAGGATTTCACGTTTTTACTGATCACTATGCACTTCAGATTCCAACCCCTTACCTTTGCTTTCTATTTCTAGTATATTCATATGGTTTTGTAGGTCTCTTTCATTTTGTACAATTAGCACTGTGTCATCTGCGTATCGAATGTTGTTTATCATTTTTCCTCCAACCTTTAATCCAGGGTCTTCTAGGTTTCTCGTGTTTTCGCTGTAAAGTAAAAACAGATCTGGTGACAAAACACAACCTTGCCTGACTCCTCTTTTGATTATTTTGGAAAGAGCTTATATTTTCTATTTTCATTGCAGCTTTTGCTTCCCAATACACATTTCTGTTTATTCGTAGATCTTTTCCGTCAATATGAGTCTTTCTAGTTGATTGATCAATTCATATCTTACACGATCGAAATCCTTGGTATAATCAACAAAGCATAAGAGGAACACAACAAGAAGTAAAATGAAAGAGCGAGCTTTTGAGCCCTCGATCGTGCCTCCGTGTGTACCTTCCTTGGGTTAGTGCTACTTTGCATGAGCTCGGGACATGTTCCACTGTTTGTATGCCCTGGCAGAGCGGGCACGCAAGGTCATCTGATTTCCCCATTAAACCAGATTCGAGGGCAAGAGTTAAACAGAACTGAGAATGAAACTGATTCTGAGAGTGGCCACCATTCCAGCTTAGATATCTTCAGAGTGTACTTCACATCGAGGTTCCTCTTCTCTGTTTTATCATTTTGGATTGCTTCCCAAATCGTTGTGGCATGCTCTCCACAACCAGACACTTCAGGAAAGCCTCTTCTCTGGACTAACAAAGCCAGGCCAGGAGTTCATTGTCCGTAAAGGTGTTAAGTCAGCCTTGCAGCCTTGATTGAGGATGATTTTCCATTTGAGTTCAGAAGTGATAGTCGTCTGAACAGGTTGATGTCATTCGAATTCTGTTCTTTTGGAATGTACATTCCGTCTGCTATAATCCATTAGTTGCTAATCTTCAGGTTCCTGCATGCTGATCATAAGTTTCTGGAGCAATTTGGGGACACATGGACATTTCCTCATGCAGCAGGTAGGCTATTTCATTACGGCCAGATGACGATTTCAAGTGATGCTTCACTCTGAGGATTGAAATGCTTTCCTGTGATATTGTTCCAAAGCTGTTGTATCTATTGTGATTGTCCTGACTTGGGTGGCTGGAATAATTTCCTGGCCAAACTGGAAGGGGTGTCTGAAGAAATTTTGGGTCGTCTTTTTGCTGCTCCTCCTCCTTGCGTATTCTGCTTTGCTGAGGGCGCTGTTTCACTTTCATATTTTTTTCCGAATCTTTCTTGTTCTCGAAATTATGAAGCAGCTTTCATTTGTTTCTTCAGAATCCTTTTTTTTTATATCCTCATCTAACGCTGATGTGTGGATTTCTCAGGAGCGGTTGTCACCTTTGGCTCTTTAATTCCACAGGCGTCCCTACATGTTGCATATACAGAGTATCTGAACGTGGCTAGTTTTGAGTTTTAGTGTGCATCAGCGCATTTAGTTTGTGGATAATTTATTTATCCAGCCTCTCCAAGTCCTCTTTTGCACTTATGGAGGGTAGATTTTCTTGTGTAGCATCACCAGTACAGTTTCTATCATCATGGATGTCCTTGGCCCTGTGATTTGATTCTTGGTCCTGGTTTTCCGACATTGTATCTGCTGGCGCATAGCGCTGCTGTTCATTCAACATAGCTCTTTTTCGTCCTGTGGATCCTCATGCTGTGCTTGGTAGACAATACGTGTTTCGTTCTTTCTACAGCCAACTCGGAAGACAGGGCAATGCTTCTACGTCTTTACTCGTCGCTCCCTGATTCTCAACTGACTACAGTATATATACATATCACAGTGAACAGCAATCAGGTATCACTTAAACGAATATCATGCCGTGCTGCTATCCGCACGCTGTTTACTGTTAACACACGGTCACATCTCCCTTTCTTTAAGGAAATAAAATCAGTTAATCATTTTTCCTATCTTTCAGTCCATACGAAATAAATGTGTTTCCTACCTTTATCACAACATTAACTTAACACACACTCATTCTCACGCACAGGGCCCAATCATTCATTTACCTCATTTTATCTCTGATCATTATACTATCCATCATCATCATCATGTCCATATTTCGCAATGTTTTCAGTTTATCTGATTGTGGTAGAGTCTTCAGTTTCATTCATATTTCAGGAAATCTGGCCTTTTGCTTTGTCTTCCAGATCTTGTTCTGTAAGGAGAACTAACTGGTTCGTGTTGTCCTGTCCTTGTTTGTTTGATAACTTCATCTGGCTCCTTGATGCTGGTTGTCTTAGACATTTTGATGACTGGTGACTGATCAGATGAGTTCTCACGGACAGACGAAGCTGGCGTCCTGACATCTGTTCCAGTTCCAGTTTTCTTGTTATCTTCCAGCATCTGTTTTGATGGAATGATGATTTGCTGTTGCTTGCCTGATGTGTCGCTTTCCTGATGTCTTCCAGAAATCATCCTTCTCTGGACAAGTCGTTGAGGGTTGATTGTCTGCTGAAGCTCCGTTTCTGTTGTGTCTCGTAGCTGACGACGATTCCTTCTGTACTGACGTCCGTCCTCTGTGCGAATGTTGTATGACCGGATGTTCACCTGTTAGTCTACTTTGGCGCTGATCCACTTTTTGGATCCTGGAGGTTGGAATTTCACAATCTGTCCCGGACTCAGTTCTGTCAGCTCTACTGCGCTTCTGTAGTAGTAGTGCGCTTGCTTCAGTTTCCTTTTCTCAAGTTTTTTCTTGATTGGTACAACTGTAGGTTGGAGTAATGTCTTTGACGTCGGCACTTGTGTTCGTGTTCTTCTGCCGAACAGTCTCTGAACAGGCGAACTGTTTACAGTCTCTGTCGGGATGTTTCTCAGCTCAAGTAAAGCAAGGAAAGGATCTTGATTGTTGTGTTCTGTTTTCTTCATGCACGTCTTTGCAGCCTTCACCGCGCTCTCTGCTTTTCCATTGGACTGAGGGTAGTGTGGTGAGCTTGTTACGTGTTCAAACCCATAGGTTTTTCTGAACTTTCCAAACTGGTTTGATGTAAATTGAGTTCCACAGTCTGTTGTCAGGCGTTCTGGTATTCCGTGTCTTGCCAAGTGTCTCTTCAGGCAGATGATGACCTCTTTGGATTCTCTTGTTTGTAACCGATCAATCTCAAAGAAATCAGAGTAGTGATCGACCGTGACCAGGTATTCATTGCCATTATGTTCAAAGATGTCACAAGCGATGTGTTGCCAGGGCAGGTCAGGGATCTCTGTACTGATAAGTGGTTCCTTCACTTTCTCTTGCACTGCTATCGGCCACTTTCTGCAAGGCATCTTCACTGGAGCAATACTGGGGTCTGTTTCTAGGTGTAATTTCCCTTCTAGTTTTCCTTCTCCTTCAAAGACATCGTTGTACTTTGTGAGCATATCTTTTGCATTTTCCCCCTCTTTCTGATTCGCCGCTATCGTTGCAATGTTCTCTTCATTGATCGTCAACAATTGCATGTGCTGCACAGCTTTCAGTCCCAGTACTCGCTTACAGTCCGTTTTGGTGATCGCGAAGTTGACTTTGTATTTCCTTCTGTTCTTGGGGTTTTTCACTCGCAGCACTATCTCCCCCACAGGCTTCATTTCTGTTCCGTTGAACATCACCAGCTTCTTCTTCGTCTCTTGCAGGTCAGACTTTCTTTCATCTCCTGTGACTTCTCTGTACAGGCTCTCAGACATCACGTTTGTTGTTGCACCTGTGTCAAGAAGAAATCTTACCGGCATCTCATTTATCAGCATTTTTGCTCGTATGTTTCTCTCCTTTTTTATGGTTTTGTCTTCGATCCCGAGGATTTCATTATCGCTTTCAGTGTCAGTCTCCTCTTCTTCGAAGTGCCGAACTCTTGTTTTCTTTTTGATTTTTCTTGGATGTTCTGCAGCATGAAGCAAAGTGATTATTTCCTCCACAAGCTTTGCATTTTCTTCCGAATGCTGGACATTTCTCTTTTGCTCTTGGGTGCTTTCCACCACAATATCCGCATTTCTCTCTGTACTCTGGTTTGTTTCCTTTGCTATACTGCTTTGTTGTCTTCTTTTCTTTGAAAGCTTGGACTTCCTGCGTGTCCTGCGTTTTTCTCATCATTTGGACGGTTTGATGTTGACTTGATTCATGCGCTCGGCACATATCAATACATGCAGTCAATGTCAGCTGTCGCACTTCCAATAATTTTGATCGCAGAGTCTCGTCATGTACACCCAGTACGATTTGATCTCTCAACAGTCTGTCTTCCAGTGTACCATAGTTACAGGTCTTGATCAGTCTCCGCAGTTCTGCTACAAACTGTTCGATAGATTCTCCTGCTGCTTGATGTCTGCAGTTGAATCTGAATGCTTCGTAAGTTTCATTGGTTGAACCCACACAATATTCTTCGAATTTTCTGGAGAACAGTGTCAATGTCATTTCTTTCAGCTTCATTAGCATATGCCAATCCTTCATAGATGTCCATAGAATCCAGCCCGATGCAAGAAAGAAAAACTGCTGTTCTGTATGTTGAGTCTTCTTCTGTCTGTGTTGTCACAATTTCATAGCTGTCCCAAAGCCTCTTGAATTTCCTCCAGCTGCTCTGCAGGTTTCCTCCATCCACATCAAGTTTAGGAGGCAAAGGAATCTTGGCATGTCGTCGACTGGCTCTTTCTCTCATCTTGTTCATCTTCCATGGTTGAACTTTAGTCTTCAGTATTCTGGATTTTTGTTGGAGTTCGTAATCCCACTCCTGACACCATGTTTCGTTCTTTCTACAGCCAACTCGGAAGACAGGGCAATGCTTCTACGTCTTTACTCGTCGCTCCCTGATTCTCAACTGACTACAGTATATATACATATCACAGTGAACAGCAATCAGGTATCACTTAAACGAATATCATGCCGTGCTGCTATCCGCACGCTGTTTACTGTTAACACACGTCACAATACTCTTCCACAGCACACGGGAATTCCCTTTTCTTCTTCTACTTCTGGTCCGTTGGGATTTCCAGTGGGTACTGGGTTGGCGCCATTCTCTTCCCCTTTCGGTGAATCCTGGGAGCATCTTTCAATTTTGGAAAACGAAGCAAATTGAAGAAAGGCAAGGTGAGTAGTCAGCCCACAATCCATAAATCTAGTCTTTCTCAGTGTCACCCTGTCTTTTGTTGACATCCTCTGAACTGTTCCTGAAAGTCAGTGGTCTAGTCACATGTCAGTATCAAAAAACTGGGGAGAGCCAGGCAGCAGGTGGTCCTCGCAGGAGAAACACCCCTCAAGCAAATGTTTTGGCCCTGAACTCCTTACAGTCTAAGGGGACTGGACAGCATCTGGGTCCTGACTGTTGAATGCTCTTCTGTTGTGACCAAAGTTTGTTGTTGTTGTTTTTTTAATGGAAATCGTTTCTCCATCTGGATTCGAATCCCCACCTTTAAAATGGCCAGCAAGACTACTACCATCATGAACAATAACAAAAGAACAATTTTTGAATTGATGGATCCACCTGATTAGACTATGGATGCACTCGGCTGAGGAGTCAGATGGTGAACAGCATCAGCTGTGGTTGAACAAGGTGATATCTTGAGTGGCAGTCCTTGGCACAGCTGACGCACTTAAAGGTTCATAATAGGTGATCGCTGTTGCAGCTTTTTTTCTCATCTCTCCAACAACACTGGAGATCGTTTCTCCTCTGCGGTGACCATGCCTGCACGTACGGCCTTCACTAGGCACAGCGATTTGTAGCTGTCACTTTACAGGTGGACACCCTGATAGCTGATTTTAGGTCTCGTTTGCAAGATTCCCCATATAGCAGCAGTAAACACCCTGTGAGCCAGGATCCTGCAGTGAGCTCTCCGTACAGTGTGTCTTCAGGGATATGAGTATTCTGCATGTGACAAACATGGCTAAGCCAGGTGAATAAATTTCGAGAGAAAGGCTGCAACTTTGTGAAAAGTTAAGGTAAGGACTGTACCAAGAAAAGGTGTAAGGTGTTCCAGGGATTGGGAAGGGACAGATGGGAGACAACTTTGAAGGAGGGATACCAAAGGGAGGGAACTTTGGTGGAAGCGGACCAACGGGGTGGAACATAGGAGGGGAGGTAACTTTGGGAAACAGAACGAGGGCATAGATCTTTTGTGAAGACGCAAGAGGGGAGAGAACTTATGTGAACAGCAAAAAGAACTTAGAATTCAGAGGGGATTGATAGGAAGAAACTTGGGGAAATTGGGGAGGGTCTGAGGGAGCGAACTTTGGGAGATGGGAAAGGGACTGAGATGAGACAACTTGGGGATTAGGGGAGATGGGGGAGCCTCGAGGGAGGGAACTTTGGAATCAGAGGGGGAGCACAAAGGGAGAGAGGGAACTTTGGGGGTCAAAGAATGGGGAATCTAAGGAAAGGAGGGAACATTGGGGGTCGAAGGGGGGAGCCCCAAGATAGGGAGAGAACAGGGAGAGGGAGAACCAAGGGGAAGAAACTTGGGAGGGAGGGAGAACCAGGGGGAGGGAGAACCAAGGGGGAAAAACTTGGGGGGAAGGAACTGGGGGGGGGGGGGAACCAGGAGGGAACATGGGGTTGGAGGACGAACCAGGGGGAGGGAATTTCGGGAGAAAGGGAGAACCTGGAGGAGGAGAACCAGGCGCAGGGAACTTCAGGGTAGGAACGAGGGGAAGGGAACTCAGGCGGGGGGAGGGAACTTGGGGGTTGGAGGGAAAACCAGGGGGGTGGGGGTCACTTGGGAGGGAGTGAAAACTAAGGGGAGGGAAATTGGTGGAGGGAAACCTTGGGGGCAGGGAGAACCAGGTGGAGGGAGAACCAAGGGGAGGGAACTTGGGGGATGGGGAAGGGGAGGGAATTTGCGGAGAGGAAAACCAAGAGGACGGAACTTGGGAGGAGGGAGAACTTGGGGATGGAGGGAGGACCAAGGGGAGGGAACTTGGGGGAGGGAACCAAGGGAGGGAACTTGGGGGAGGGAACCAAGGGGAGGGAGTTTGAGGGGGTGAAGGGAACCAAGGGAAGGGAACTTTGGGGGTAGAAGGAACCAACCAAAGGGAGGGAAGTTGGGGGAGGGAGAACCAAGGGGAGGGAACTTCAGGGGAAGGGAGAAATTGGGGGTGGAGGCAGAACTTGGGGTGGAGGCAGAACTTGGGGTGGAGGAAAACCAAGGGGAGGGAACTTGGGGGCATGGAGAACCACGGGAGGGAACTTGGGGGAAGGGAGAACCAAACAGGAGGAACTTCGGGGTGGAGGGAGAACCAGGGGGAGGGAGAACCAGGTGGAGGGAGAACCAGGGGGAGGGAGAACCAGGGGGAGGGAAAACCAAAGGGAGGAAACTTGAGGGCAGGGAGAACGAGGGGGAGGGAGAACCCAGGGGGGGGTGAGAACCAAAGGAGGGAACTTGGGGTGGAGGGAACCAAGGGTGGAAACTTAGGGGTTGAGGGAACCAAGGGGAGGGAACATGGGGGAGGGAGAACCAGAGGGAGAACTTCAGGGGGAGGGAACTTGGGGAGAGGCAGAAGTTGGGGGAGGGAGAACCAGAGGGAGGGAACTTGGGGAGAGGAGGAACTTTGGGGTTGGAGGGAGAACCAGGGGAGGGAACTTAGAGGGAAAGAGAACCAGGGGGACGGAACTTGGGGTGTGGAGGGAACCAAGGGGAGGGAACTTGGGTGGAGGTACCATGGGAGGGAACATGGGGGAAAACCAGGGGGAGGGAACTTGGTATTGGGCAGAACTTGGGGGTGGAAGGAGAACCAGCGGAGGGAACTTGGAGGAAGGGAGAACAAGGGGAGGGAACATGGGGGGAGGGAGAACCAGGGAGAGGGAGAACCAAGGGGAGGGAACTCAGGGGGTAGAGGGAGAACGAGGGGGAGGGAACTTGTGGGGAGGGAGAACCAGGGGGAGGAGGGAGAACCAAGGGGAGGGAACTTCAGGGGGTAGAGGGAACCCAGAGAGGGAACTTAGGGAGAGGGTGAACCAGGAGGAGAGAGAACCAAGGGGAGGGAACTTGAGGTTGGATGGAGGGACTTGTGGGTCTAGGGAGGAGAAGCAAGGAAGGGTACTTCGGAGGAAGGGAGACGGAGGGAGAACCAGGTGGAGGGAGAACCAAGGGGAGGAACTTGGGAAGGGAACAGGGGGGAGAGAACCAAGGCGAGGAACTTGGGGGGAGGGGAGAACCAGGGGAGGGAACTTGGGTGGAAGGAGAACCAAAGGGAAGGAACTTGGAGAGGGAGAACCAGGGGGGGTGGAACTTCAGGGCGAAGGAGAACTTGGGGTGGAGGGGGAACCAGGGGGGGGGACTTCGGGGAGGGAGAACCAGGGGGGGGGGGACTTCGGGGTGAGGGAGAACCATGGGGGGGGACTTCAGGGTGGATGGAGAACCAGGGGGGGGGGACTTCGGGGTGGAGGGAGAACCAGGGGGGGGACTTCGGGGTGGAGGGAGAACCAGGGGGGGGACTTCGGTGGAGGAGAACCAGGGGGGACTTCGGGGTGGAGGGAGAACCAGGGGGGGGGGGACTTCGGGGTGGAGGGAGAACCAGGGGGGGACTTCGGGGTGGAGGAGAACCAGGGGAGGGGGACTTCGGGGTGGAGGGAGAACCAGGGGGGGGGACTTCGGGGTGGAGGGAGAACCAGGGGGGGGACTTCGGGTGGAGGGAGAACCAGGGGGGGACTTCGGGGTGGAGGGAGAACCAGGGGGGGGGGACTTCGGGGTGGAGGGAGAACCAAGGGGATGAAACTTGGTGGGAGGGAGAACCATGGGGAGGGAAACCAAGGGAGGGAGAACCAAGGGGATGAAACTTGGTGGGAGGGAGAACCATGGGGGAGGGAGAACCATGGGGAGGAGAACCAAGGGAGGAGAACAAGGGGATGAAACTTGGTGGGAGGGAGAACCATGGGGAGGGAGAACCATGGGAGGGAGAACCATGGGGAGGGAGAACCAAGGGGAGGGAACTTGGGGGAGAACCAGGGGATGGAACCGGGGGTGGAGGAAGGACTACGGGAGGGAATTTCGGGGTGGAGGGAGAACCAAGGGGAGGGAACTTGGACGATGGAGGGAGAACCAGGGTGAGGGGACTTGGGGAGGGAGAATCAGGGTGAGGGAGAACCAAAGCGAGGGAACTTCGGGAAGGGGGAGAACCAGGGGAGAGGGAACTTGGGGGGAGGCAAAACTTGGGGATGGGAAAAACCAAGCGGAGGGAACTTGGGGGGGGGGGGAGGAGAGAACCAGGGGGAGGGAACTTTGAGGGGTCTGTGTACACACACACACACACAACACACACACACACACACACACACACACACACAACACAACACACAACACTACACACACACAACACACACACACACACACACACACACGTGCGCGCGCGTGCTCACACACACACACACACATAAAAGCGTAACACTTGGCAGGAGAAATGGCAGATTCGTCTGATATCACCCATAGTGAAAAGACATTAAATCAAACAAGAATGAAATTGGCAGATGTAGATAAAAGTAGTTTACTCAGTAATTAGTACAGGTCCTCTGAATGGCAATTAAATAGTTTATACAGGTCTTCTGAAATCCTGAAATGTTTACATTGTGTATTAATTCATTAGATACGCCAAATGTTCAATAAGTATTGAAATAAGAAAAACTGAAGAAACCCAGTACAGTTCTGGTCTTGGAATTACGGAAATCAACATGAACGTAGTGGTTATCTTGTTACCGAAGTCTAGACAAATGCCATGAATTTTCTTTTTTTTTTTCCATTCATACATATGGATATATTCATATAAACATATTGACAAAAAAAATCGCAAACTCCATTATTTCAATCCATGAAGACGAGCATAACACTACGTTTCAGCACCATCCCTCTCGACACTCGTTCCAGCTTTCAAACACACCTCCAAACCTAGTACCGACACTGAGAGTGAGGTCACCCTGAGGGAAGGACCATAGAAACCAGGACAATATTTAACCCTTTGACTCCCGCACCCTGTCCACCAGCATTCTGAATTGGCAACCCTGTTAGCAAAGCAAACACTTAACCCTTTGACTCCCACACACTATCCACCAGCTTCCTGCAAGAAGCTGGTGGATAGGGTGAGAGAATCAAAGAGTTAAGTTTTTGCAGTTGGTGGACAGGGTGTAGGGGTCAAAGGGTTAACCAGGTTGGTGATTGTGAAAGAACTCACTGAGAGGTTAAGAGAGGACAGAAGGTGAAGAGCCAGTGGTCAGTCTAGTGCTTTGTAAACTTCCACCGTTTTTCTCCGTCACTATATCACGAGTTATGCTTCCTTCCTTCCTCCCGTCTTTATCTCTTTCCCCCCTCAACCCCCCCCCCCCCTGATAACCTCCGTCCTCACACCGCCGCCCACCCCATCCCACTCAAATCTTCACGTAGAGCCATATGGGCCATAACTGCTTCAAAACACACAACACTTAAACATGATAAAAAAAGAAAAGAAAATTAAGTACACGTATCAATGCATTCGCGCACATAATCTGAAGACATGCCCCACACGTTAACCATTCCGTCCAATTTATTGCACAGGGAATTAAAAAAAACAGACCTGAATACAAATTTAAGCATACGTAAGGACACCAAAACATATCTAAAAACGGGCACAAACTACCTGAAATTGCTTCCGCATATCTCACTTTCCTAGAGCCAAGTATGCACTTAATACATGTACCTATTTATCAATCCTAGGGGAAAAAGTACCTAAGACTTTATCGAACACATACAGGTGAATAGACCAGCAATGCAGAAAATGATAGTAAGAAAAGACAGGAAGCAAAGGCACAAGGCAGAAACGATGAGCGGAACAAAAATGGTGATAATGATATTGGAGAATTGGGGAGCAAAGGAAGTTCCTGCATGACCCTCCTCTGTACCCCCCTACCCCTACCCAGGACACGTTCTTGCAGTTGGGGTTTGTGTCTGTCTTGTTCTGTGTTGCTGGGTATGCGTTCTTCTGTTTTCGTGCGCCTCTGGTTCCTGTGTATTTGAACGCTGGCAGTCATTTTGATTGAGATTCAGGATCAGTTCTCACCAAATGACCCATAAGTCACCTTTTGCACACTTTCAGTTTTCACACCAGAAAAAATCGCAGGTTCTATAGTTTACGACAATATCAATTTTATTTCTTAAGTGTGAAAATTGATGGAGATGTGGTGTTTTAAAGACTGTAAATGCAAGATCGGACATTTCGAGAACGTGAGCTTTAAACGTTTTAGATCACATAACCGATTAAAGTCCTTAGCAGTATGGTCTGAATCTTACCACAATTTACAAAAACTTTGTATCTGGATTAAATACAATATAATCTGAAATAACGTCGGTGTCTTTTTTGTTTTTTGGTTTATTTTAACTATCAAGATGATACGACTGAAGGCATCAAAAAAACGGCACAGACAGCACTAGAATCAGCTACTGTAATAGTAGAATCTGTTGTTGTTGTTTTTTCAAAACAGGTGAATGGGAAAACGATAGAACGGACATCTGTTTACCTCAAACTGCAGAATTCTTAATGTTCACCATTTGACCTCTGATCACTTTACCGGAGCGTAAATAGACCTGTGTATGGCCTTGACAAAACACATTTCTTTGCGAAGGCCGTGGCCTGTGCGATTCTTGGTTGGTTTTGTCAGAACGGGTCACCGTTGGTAATGTGTTTGAAAAGATCTGGGTTTTAGGAAGCCCTAGATGTGTTTATCGGTAAATATTTCCTGAAAGGGAGGAATGTTAGCATAGACTTACCTACCCTCTCAGTGTACATGCGTAAATCTATTGCTGCTGTTATTTTTATTTCAAGCTCAGCCGACTGCTGAGAGCCATAGCAGGGCTATAACCATTTTCACAACATACACTATACTTCAACAGGAAAGAAATGTAAAGAAAATTAAGCACACATATTAATGCATTCGCACGCATATTCTAAAGAGTTGCCCCTGGCGTTGAATACTCCGCCCGATTTATCACACATGGGGTTTAAAAAAACACACCTGAATACAGATTTTAACATATCTAAGGAAACTGAAACATTTCTAAAGACGGGCCTAAATTACTAAAAATTTCCTCCGCACGTCGCGTTTCCCTAGAGCCAAAAAATGCGCTTAATACATGTACCCAATTATCAATCCTAAGAGAAAGTACGGAAGACTTTATAGAACACATACAAGTGAATGGACCAGCAAGGCAAAAAATGACAGGAAGAAACGACAGAAAGAGGAAAGGTTAAGGCAGAAACAAAGAGAGTGACAGAAAAGAGGAAATTTCAAGCACAGAGTTTCCAGAATGGGGGTAGAAAGAAACTCTAGGGAGAGCTAGACAACAGAAGGTCTTCAGAGAAGTAACCCCCTTTAGACAAGTGTTTCGGCCCTGAATTCCTTACACTCTCGGGGGGCCGGGCCACATCCAGGTCATGACTCCTGGATGCCCTTCTGCTGTTGTCTATTTTTTTTTTTTTTTTTTCCCACGCCGGGGATCGAACCTGGGCGATTCTGCGCTTCAGAACTGCGGTACGCGGTTTTACCAATGTGCTAACGGGGCACACATCATCTGTAGGGAATTTAATCCTTATGAAGTTCACTTTTTTCGTTCCTCCTTGCCCAGATCCAGCTTGAGCTCCTTTCTGCTGCCTCTGCCATCGCTTTAAGGGCTCTAGTCCTCTTCTTCCCAGAAATGGCGAGTTGTTTCATGAGATCATAAGCGGAGGTGCCCACAAACCCTCTTGCCCCGACCTCTATGGCGAAGATTTTGACCCGCAGACCTGCTTTCTTCAGGGTGCTGGCAAGACCGGCGTATTTTTCGGTCTTGTAGATATGTGCTTCTTCCATTCTGCTTTCGTATGGCACAGTGAGTTCTATCAGAATCACTTGTTTCGAGGAGTCAGAGTGGAGAGCGATGTCTGGTCTCATGCCTGTCTTGCTGATGACATCTGGGTAATTTCTCCACTCTGGGAGGTCTGCTGTACACTCCCAGTCGACTGCTCCATCCAGAAGACCCTTTGGCAATGTGCTGGTTGTCATAGCACTTTCGGGCCAGACCTGTTTCCCTCCTGCTTTGTAGAACGTTGTCATAGCAATTGGTGCGTTTGGGGTCATGGTTTTTTCGCTAACCACATCTGTGATCACTTTCAGAACTTGGTTGTGCCTCCATGTATACCTTCCTTGGGCTAGCGCTACTTTGCAAGAGCTTAGGACATGTTCCACTGTTTGTTTCTTCTGACAGAGCGGACATGCTGGGTCGTCTGCTTTCCCCCATTTCACTAAGTTTGCATTCGAGGGGAGCAGGTCATATACAGATCTGAGGAGGAAGCTTATCCTTAGAGGAGCCATGTGCCACATATCGTTCCAGCTGAGACTTCTTTGGAGTGCACTGTCCCATGTTGTCCATTGCCCCTGTTGACCTTGCTGGACTGCCTTCTGCACTCTTTTGACATCTTCTTCTTCCTTCAACTCCTGTATAATCATGTCTCTTTTTTCCTTCCCTTTGGCTTTGGACCACCACTGCATTTTTGTTGCTCCCAGTCCCTGTCTGTTGGTTTGCGTGTGTCCAATTATTTCTTTGATGCTGAGGTTTCTCTTGGCATTGTTTACAGCCTCTTGGACTTTCCACTTTCTGCCAGTTCTCAGCTTTGGATGAACTGATCTCACGATATTGTCTTCCGATTCCTCCAGCATGCTCAACAGTCTTGCTTTTCCAACTTTGTATTCCTCCACTATGGATTTGAGAGGTAGCTTCAGCATTGCTTGACGACAGTAGAATGCAACATCAGTGAGACCAGGTGGGACACCGAGCCATTTCTTGTGTATTTGTTGATTTTGGCTTCCATTGCTTCGACTGTGCTGGTGCAAATGTCATAGATTAGCAGTGGCCACAGCAGCTTTGGTATCAGCATGAACTGTAGACACCAGACTTTGTATTTGCCTGGCAGTCCGCAGTTATCTATTTTCTTCAGGCCTTCTTCTGCTGTTTGCTTGGTTTCACATCCCCTTTGTGTGTCTTTCAGGGAGTCATCATACCATCTTCCGAGACTTTTTACTGGCTCTTCTGTGACAGTGGGGATGGCTTGGTTGGCTACCATGAATTTGACTGAATCTGCCACTTTTCCTTTTCGCAGTGAGAGACTTCGGGATTTCTTAGGTTTGAACCTCATTCTTGAAGAGGCCACCAGCTCATCCAGCTGCTTTAAGATTTGGTGTGTCTCTTCCTCATCCGTGGACAAGACTGTTGTGTCATCCATGAAAGCTTTCAGAGGAGGCATCTGGTATCCATCTCCCAGATTCACTGGACCTGAACTCTTCATTGCAGCTTTCAAGATGACTTCCATTGCCAACACGAACAGTATGGGAGAGATTGCACAGCCCATTGCAATGCCCACCTCTAGGTCTATCCAGTCCGTGGTGTATTCTTTGGTAGAGAACCGCATTGAGAACCCTTGGAAATACTTCCTCAGCATTGTTCGGATGTTTTCTGGGATGTGATACATTTCAAGAGCCAGCTGGATCATATCGTGTGGAACTGATCCATATGCATTCGCCAGATCAAGCCAAACTACGTCAATGTTTCTCTTCTCTGTTCTTGCTTTTTGGATGGCATCCCAAATCAACGTGGCATGTTCCAAGCATCCAGGCATTCCTGGTATGCCTCCCTTTTGGACTGACATATCCAGATACTTGTTTTCAGTCAGGTATTTTGTCAATCTTGCTGCCATAACAGAGAAGAAGATTTTCCCCTCGACGTTCAGAAGTGATATTGGCCTGAACTGATTGATGCTGCTGGAGTTCTGCTCCTTCGGAATGTACACTCCTTCAGCTCTCATCCATTGGTCGCTGATCTTCTGGTTCCTCCATGCTGATCGAATCATCTTGTGGAGCCACTCGAGCACTTTTGGGCATTTCTTGTAGAGCAGGTATGGTATTCCGTTTGGTCCAGGTGCTGACTTGGCTCTGGCTTTCTTTACTACGTTCTTCACTTCATCCAGTGTTGGTGGTTTGTTATTGAATTTTCCTTCTGGCGCTGCAGGCCAAACCAGATTCTGGATTTCAAGTGGTGCCTCGCGCTGAGAATCGGAATATGTTTCCCTGAGATGCTGCTCTAGGGTTTCCTTGCCCACTGTGAGAGTCCCTGATTTGGGTTGTTCAGGGATAATATTGCAGCGGGGAATAAGCTTCCACGGTCTCTTTGACCATCACACGCTTGTCTTCTTTCAAGTCCAGTTTAAACAAATATCTTTTTGTCCATCAGTGATTTCTCCTACCCACCCCACCCCCACCCCCACCCCCATCCCCCGTGTTTGCGCACTCACCCCGTTCGTCTCACTTCTCATCTGTCCTCCCTCTCCCATTAGGCATGTGTTTTGAACCCTGAAGTTGTTGGCTATGTCGTTCGTTCGTTATTAATTTTAACGTCTATTCACATATGTGCTTTTAGACGAAAACAAAAAGTAAACAATTAATAAATGAAGAAATAGACAAGATAAAAATAAAGAGGTGTCTATAGGGTGGAAGAATCTACGAAATCATAAAGACAGTTTAACATATTAATTAACATTAAAAAAAATTATAGGACAAGAGAAAAGAAATCAGAACATTAGAACGATCAGGCTTTAACAGATTGCTCAGGGCTGTATGTGTGTATGTAAGCGCACGCGTGTGCGCGTGCATGCGTGCGTGTGAGTGTGTGTGGGTGATTGGCTATGTCATTGTGAGTGAAATGTTTGAGTTAATGATGAAATAGTGCGCTTTAATTGTTGTGCATGTATTTAAAAGATGCTGTGTTTGTGTTTATGTGTGTTTGTGTGTGTGTGTTTCTGTGTCTGTCTGTCTGTCTGTCTGTCTGTCTGTCTTCATGTGCATGTCGTGTCTGTGCGTGTGTGTGTGTGTGCGCACATGTGTGTGTGCGTGCGTGTGTGTATGAGTTTGTGTGTGCGTGCGTGTGTATCTGTGTCTGTGTCAGTGTCTGCACATATCTATGTGTGTGCATGTATGTGTGTGTTTTTGTCTGTGAATGTTAGGATAGTGGTGGAATTATGTATGTAGCAATCAAATTCGACTGAACTAGTGGTCCTCTATCTAAAGTCATGATGGCACCCGACCTCATCAATAGCCAGCCATGATGACACCTGACCTGTTCAATAGCCAGCCATGATGGCACCCGATCTGTTGAATAGCCAGCCATGATGGCACCCGACCTGTTGAATAGCCAGCCATGATGGCACCCGATCTCATCAATAGTCAGCCATGATGGCACCCGATCTCATCAATAGCCAGCCATGATGGCACCTGACCTGTTGAATAGCCAGCCATGATGGCACCTGACCTGTTCAATAGCCAGCCATGATGGCACCTGACCTGTTCAATAGCCAGCCATGCTGGCACCCGACCTCATCAATAAACAGCCATTACGGTACCACCTATTTAATCTCCACCCACACCGCCGTCCTCTTTCTTCCCCCCCCCCTACCACATATAAATATATCAGAATGGCTGAGCTATTCTCTCTCTCTCTTTCTCTGTCTCTGTGTCTGTCTCTCTCTGTCTGTCTGTCTGTCTCTGTCTGTCTGTCTGTCTGTCTGTCTCTCTCTCTTTCTCTCTCTCTGTCTCTGTCTCTCTGTCTCTCTCTGTCTCTCTCTGTCTGTCTGTCTCTCTCTCTCTCTTTTAGACAGCCCTCTTTCCCAAATACTTCTCTAGAAAGAGATAAAAAAAAATTCATATGTGTGTGTGTGTGCATGCGTGCGTGCGTGCGTGAGTGTGTAGATGTATGTATGCCTGTCTGTGTATCTGTGCATGTGTATGTGTTTGTTAATGGGATGGGGTGGGGAGGCGAAACGTGACAGTCCGTGAGTGTGTGTGCACCTGAGTCGGTGTCTTTGTGCAAGTTTGTCTTTATATACGACTGTGTAAATGGCAAAAGGGGAGGGGGGAGGGAGATTGCGCGCTCTTTTGAGTTTTCACATATAATGTTTGATTCTGGGAGGAGAAAGGACAATATTAACACAAGCTGAGTACAGGTTGGTTTTTGTATTACATGTATATATAGAAAGCCAAAAAGTATCACGGTACGTATTTGGCGTCTTCTCATTGACTCAAGGACATTGTTAATGGACCCTTAGCGCAATCAGAGAATATTTTGTTGATGTGACCGCGTTTGTCAGTGTTTCTGGTTCAGTCAGTTGAAATAAACAAAATGCTCCAGGGTGGCTTAATTGTTATATTCTAGTTATTAAATATGCTCATGATAATGGGAGAAATCACGGTTTCTTGAAATTAATTATGTATATTCGTAATATTGGATTCACTACTACGGCTATTCTGTATCAGAGCAAAGCTAAATAAATAATGAACTGCTCTGCGGAAGAAAATATAAAACATATTAAAAAATAAAATTAAATAAAAGTAAAATTTTTAAAAAATCATACCACCACTTCAAAATCAAATAACAGTTTACGATAATCTGTCGCCAGGAAATCCAAGGATTTGCTGAATATGGTGAATAAGGTCATTCTGTTTGTTGGGAAGGATGTCTTTTACATGATCACACGAAGAAAAAAAATCCAGTGTTTTTCTTTTTGTTCACCATAAACAAAGATAGGACATTCCAGTTATAGGTGGGAGAGAGATGTAACGTTTAGATAAATGCATTTTGTGAGTATTATGTCTTCCAAGTATGTTTCAAGGACGCTAGCTGTGTGGAACAATGAGGAATAAAAGTGTGGTATTTGAGAAACTAGCAAGGAGCTAATTTCGTGCACTAACAGTCCTGCATTCCTGTGTGTGTTGAAATTTGTATTATTTGATGCACTTTCTTTAGCTACTTTGTGAAAATAATTCATTCCATAATGTGAGCGAATCCAGCAAAACTTGATATCAACCCCACTTCATGAAATGCAACAGATTAAACGTTTGATTTAAAAAAAAAATTTTCGAACTTAATTGCCATGTCGTTTCAAATCATCAAACACTAATTTAGAGTCACACTTACAATGCGTTTCTGGGTGGTGTATGACAGACTATCAATACATTTCAGATCTTCAATATTGCATGCAAGTCTGACGCAAATATATAGAACCCTTTTCCTATGCAAAATAGTTTTTGTACCTTTAATGCGGAAATTACAAATCCAACTTTACTGTCAGTTGTCTTTGATACAAACCCATCTGTGAAAAACTTTAAGATCATTAGAACAGTTTGTAGATAAGTGAGAGTTTACTTCTAAATTCAGAATGTTTGTTTCTTGTTTTATTGAGGTCAGTGTAGTCTGTCATATGTAGCGTTTCTCAGTTCTCAGAAAGCTGTTTGCGGTATACTTGAAATAACGGGAATGTTGTTTAAATCAGTATTGTTTTGGCTCATTAGATTATCCGTAAAATTTTAAATAGGCCATGATCGTTTTGGAACTGATCCATCACAGGGCGCCTCTGTATGCTGTTTTCAACGAAATATACCGATAAGGCGTTAACACACGCTTGTTGTGCCGTTAACGGGTTCCCATCGCAAACTGGTAACAAGCCGACACAGACGTACAGAACTAACGAGTGGTCCCCATACTTGTTAGAATCCCCAAAAGGGGTGGAGCTTAGCGCCTCGCGCGGTCGGTGGAGTGCAGTGGTCGTCACCCGATATTTCAATTTCAATTTTAATTTCTCAAGATGACGTCTCAGCTCTCGGAATGAATTCCATATGCACTAACATCACAGTGCCATGTGATGGAGAAGATCCAGAATGATCACGGCACAAGCCTTAAGCCTGCACATAAACCCACGAGCTGACCAGGTCTTGAGGTCCTACCTAGATAGTTCCTTAACTCTGGGGTCGTAGGGGAGAGAGGTGGCAGATACCTAAACTATTCCCGGGACCGGGGCCGGCATCACGAGGGCGGTGCCGATTCCCTCTCCCTCGCTTCAAATTCATATTCACATTCACATTTTTTTTACCAAGACTTCAGAAAGGCAAGAAGGTTAACTGGTCTTCAAGGGGTTGGACCTGGGAAATCAAACTATGTTTTATTAAACAAAGGCAGCCGGTCAATGCCCTGCTCTTCACGATTTTCAACTGCCGTGGGATCTTTAGCGTGCGCAGTCAAAAGGCACACGTGTCCGACTCGTTTTTCGTCCCCTTCCAAAGGAATAGGCGTTCAGTTCGATTTTCCGGTCAAACTGAGGAGAAAAGTCGAGGCCTCTACGGGGAACGAACCCCGGAACCCCGAGTTTAGTTATTGGCAGGCGAACGTCTGAACCATTCTGCCTCTCTTCTCCCTTAAAACTTCTCCCACTAAAACTAGGGAGTGCTCATTTTATGTTGGAAGTCTCGATTGAGCTTTTATTTTATAAACTGTTAGCTATTTATGCCTGCTTTGTCGGGTTTATATCAATTTTGATGCAGAAAAAGACGTGCTACTAACTTTAAAAATAGCTGCTAACGAATTTGACGTTAGGTTTGCGTCAGTTAAACGTTTTGTTTTCTTCGATGACAGTGTTTTCCATTAATGACACCCCACACCGATGACAGTGGTCATATGACACCCACATGATGACGTGGTTCCATTAATGACACCCCACACGCTGATGACAGTGGTGTCCATTAATGACACCCCACACGCTGATGACAGTGGTTCCATTAATGACACCCCACACGCTGATGACAGTGGTGTCCAATTAATGACACCCCACACGCTGATGACAGTGGTTTCCATTAATGACACCCCACACGCTGATGACAGTGTTTCCATTAATGACACCCCACACGCTGATGACAGTGGTTTCCATTAATGACACCCACACGCTGATGACAGTGGTTTCCATTAATGACACCCCACACGCTGATGCAGTGTTCCATATGAACCCACGCTGTGACAGTGGTTTCCATTAATGACACCCCACACGCTGATGACAGTGTTTCCATTAATGACACCCCACACGCTGATGACAGTGGTTTCCATTAATGACACCCCACACGCTGATGACAGTGGTTCCATTAATGACACCCCACACGCTGATGACAGTGGTTTCCATTAATGACACCCCACACGCTGATGACAGTGGTTCCATTAATGACACTCCCACACGCTGATGACAGTGTTTTCCATTAATGACACCCACACGCTGATGACAGTGGTTTCCATTAATGACACCCCACACGCTGATGACAGTGGTTTCCATTAATGACACCCACACGCTGATGACAGTGTTTCCATTAATGATACCCACACGCTGATGACAGTGGTTTCCATTAATGACACCCCACACGCTGATGACAGTGTTTCCATTAATGACACCCCACACGCTGATGACAGTGGTTTCCATTAATGACACCCCACACGCTGATGACAGTGGTGTCCATTAATGACACCCCACACGCTGATGACAGTGGTTTCCATTAATGACACCCCACACGCTGATGACAGTGGTGTCCATTAATGACACCCCACACCTGATGACAGTGTTTCCATTAATGACACCCCACACGCTGATGACAGTGGTTTCCTAATGACACCCACACGCTGATGACAGTGTTCCATTAATGACACCCCACACGCTGATGACAGTGGTTTCCATTAATGACACCCCACACGCTCAACCGTGGATACGAGCCAATCAGAGGGGAAAAAGTCGACAATAATTTTTTTAATACGTTTTTGACCGATTGGGATTTGAACCCACGCTCTTCCTGCCAGCAATCCATTGCTTAACCACTTCACCATGGAGACTAGTTCCCATGCTTGACCTTCCCCCCTCCCCCTCCACCACCCCCGATACTAATGAGAGATGATTACCGATTTACAGACAGCTGCACTGGGACGTTGTGGTAATCAAGAGGGGACACGGAATGTGTCATCTATCCATTCGGCAACCACGCTCGATCGTGCTCGACCTTGCTCTTTGGAAGCAGAGTGTTGTGACTACTTTCAATTTCTGTTTCTCAAGATGACGTCTCCGAGCTCGGAACAAATTCCATAGGTGCCATGTGTATGGTGATCATGGCACAAGCCTTAAGCCTGCACATAAACCCATGAGCTGGCCAGGTCCTGAGACCCTACCTAGACTATGTTTTACCTAGTCTATATTTTGTTCTGGTATTTTATCAGTCTACCACTTGAATAATCTTGGTTACATGTAAATGACATGTGTATGTGAGTATCTTACCTTCAAAAAGGAACATATATAGAGAGTGAATAAATAAATAATTAAAGGTCCGAATCACAACACAACTAGCTATTCTGTATAAACTCGTCTCACATGACAGACCCCAACCCCCAAGTCAATGCTCAAATGCTGAGCTGTCCATCAACTTGGTGAAGACTGATTTTCTTAGTCATATATAGGTATGTAAGTAAGTAAGTAAGTAAGTAAGTAAGTAAGTAAGTAAGTAAGTAGGTAAGTAGGTAGGTAAGTAGGTAAGTAAGTAAGTAAGTAAGTAAGTAGGTAAGTAAGTAGGTAAGTAAGTAAGTAAGTAAGTAAGTATGTAAGTAAGTAAGTAAGTAAGTAAGCAAGCAAGCAAGTAGCTTAAGTAATAAGTAAGTGAGTGAGTGAATAAGTAAGTAACTGAATAAGAAGTAAGTAGGAAACAGTACAGGAGGAGACGAAGAGGCAGACAGAGAAAAAGATGGGAAGACAATATCAGAGAGTGGGCTGGCCTTGAATGGAACATCATTCTGCGGAAAGCTGAGGACCGTGAGGAGTGGAGGAAGTTAGTTGCAAAATCTTCAGTGGTGCCACAACGGTCAACCAGACTACGGGACTGATGATTGATGATGATGATGATGATGATGATGATGATGATGATGATGATGAAGTAGGTGAATAAATGAAAACAAAATAACATAAATGAAAACAAAATAAAGGAGTATACATAGATAAATAAACTGAAACGTGACTGCTATGTTATCCAAGTCCCTCCCCCCCCCCTCTACCAACCGTCCCCACCATCCCTCATTCCCAGTTTTCAGGTTTTTGATTCTCAAAGTGGCAGTCTCAGAGTATAACCACTTGATTTGACGCCACTGGCGCCGTGTTGTGAATCGGTTCCAAAATGATCATGGCCTAAGATATGGGCCTGTGTAAGAGCCTTCACTCGCTGGAAATAATCTGTGAACCATTTGAGGGCCGAACACACGATCCCTGTATCATCACCACTGTGCAGTAACCGCTCAGGCTAACTGGCCTTTTGATAACAACGACAATGACAACAACAACTGGCCCAAGCTGTGAGCTGGTGTAAGAGCTTCACTCCCTGGGAATAGTCTGTAAACCATTTAAGGGCTAAACACATGTTCCCTGCATTATCAGTATTGTGCAGTAACCGATCAGGCTAAGTGGCCATTTGATAACAACAACAATGACAACAACAACAACAAATACAACAACAATGTAGACAGCAACAACGACAATGGCAACGATGACGACAATCACAGCAACGATGATGACAACAGCAACAACGATAATAACAACAACGACAACAACTACGACGACGACAACAATTACAACAGCAACGACATCAACGACAACAATAGCAATGACAACAACAACAGCAATAACAACGACGACAACAACGACAACAACAACAATAATAATAACATCAACAATGACAGTGGTGACGACAACAAGAACAATGACAACAGAAACAACAACAAGAACAATGATAACAACTACATTAATGACTACAATAAACAACAACAACAACAACAACAACAAACTTCGGCTCACCAGATACCTCGAACCTATGACCCTTCGTTATCGGCATGACATTCTGATCCCCTGACCCCACCCCCACCCCCACCCCCACCCCCCAGTACTCGAAACATCCCCCCCTACCTCCACCAACTCCACTCGAAGAATTTGTACAAACGATATGGAAGGACTGATCTTATGATTTATAGATTGTAAATGTTGAACAGAAGTCTTCTTCAGAGGCAAGGAGCTCAAGGATCACATGGAAGTACAAAGGTCGGGTTTGGTTTACTGAAGATCTTTCACAAGACTGGATCCACACCCTCCCACTAGTGACTTTCCCTCCAGGCAATATGGACTACGGTAATAGGTGATGGTACAGTTTGAGAGAGCCAGAATCAGAACGCACTTCACTGACGAGGTGTATGGAGTAAGCAAAATAAACATGCCTTTTACACTCGCCCTCACTTAAAGAGGATTTATCGCCAATGACACATACATACATTCCGAACATCCATAATTCAAAGAGGGAGAGAGGAAGGAGAGAGAGAGAGAGAGAGAGAGCAGACAGACAGACGAGACTATAGACAGATAGATAGATAGATAGGTAGATAGACAGATAGATAGATAGATAGATAGACAGACAGACAGATAGATATAGATGGATAGATAGATTAGATTACATAAGATAGATAGATAGATAGACAGATAGATAGATAGAGAGATAGACAGACAGACAGACAGATAGATAGATAGATAGATAGATAGATCAGATGAGAGAGATAAATAGATAGATAGACAGATAGACAGACAGCAGATAGATAGAGTGAGAAAGAGAGAGAAAGGGAGGGGAGAGAGAGAGAGAGACAGGCAGACAGAGCACAGACAGAGAAAGATAGAGAGACAGAAGAGACAGAAACAGACAGACAGACAGACAGACAGAGGTGATATTTGTTTATTATCATTGTCTAGCAGGTGATCAGTGATAAGAGAGGTCATCTGAGGGTGAAAGATCAGATTGTGCTATTTGAAATTTTCGCCTAGATAACACTACCTTGAGGTGACATCACCAACGGAGATAACAATACCAATCCCAGTTAGTGAAGAACTGGTCGCTATGGCACAGTGGTTACAGCAACAGAGTGGTTTGGAGTAGAAGGTTGCGGGTTGGAACCTGTTACATTTCAACAACAACAACAACAACAAAAAGAAACTCAATGTGAAAGCGCGAATGTCGATAAGAGATGAGTGACGTCAAAATGTATCTGTCGATTCAGCTACTCTCCGCTGTTCGTTCTTGAAGATTGGTTTGTGATTCGCTCAATAAATGAATCAAGAATATTTGTTTTGGTTTATGGTAACACTGAAAATATATGTTTAAGTTCGATTTAGTTGTATGGAATATATGTAGAATCCTTTGGAACAATCTAGAAATGACAAGAAAATCGTAGAATACGCTCTTAGATCTTTCTAGAATGTTCCGGAAATCGTAAACAAATTCAGTCTGTACAGTGATTGGCTAGAACTACAGAATATTCTAGAAAGGGAAGACTCGAGAATACGGCTATGCTTGGCTGAAAATCTAGGGACAAGCCGAGAATATTGTGGAACTTTCCATGAAGTTATAAATAAAGCGTGACTGTGGGTCGAGAGAGAGCGAAAAAAGAATTGAAGTGTAAGCCTGCTTTCAGAGATAGAGAAGTCGCTGTAGATTCGTGGAGTTGCTGCGTGTAGATTTGAAGAAGATTTCCGCAAACTGTTGTTTCGTTCACAAGAGAGAGAGAGAGAGACAGAGAGAGAGGAGAGAGAGAGAGAGAGAGAGAGAGAGAGAGAGAGAGAGAATGAGTAAGAGAGAGACAGAGACAGAGACAGACAGGGAGAGAGAGAGAGAGAGAGAGTGCACGGTGTGTGTGTGTGTGTGTGTGTGCGGGCGCGCGCACGCACGTGCTTGTGTGTGTGTGTGTGTGTGTGTGTGTGTGTGTGTGTGTGTGTGTGTGTGTGTGATGTGTGTAGTGTGTTTGAATGTATCCTGTACATGTGTGTATATGTGAATGTGCGTTTGAGTGTGTTGTATGTGTGATGTGTGTGTGTGTGTGTGTGTGTGTGTGTTGTGTGTGTGTGTGTGTGTGTGTGTGTGAGTGGATGAATGAAGTATGTAGCAGGTGTGTTGTATGTGTGAGTGTGAGAGTATGTGTGTGTATGTGTGTGTGCTTGTGTGTGTGTGTGTGTGTGCGTGTGTGTGTGTGTATGTGAGTGTGTATGTGTATGTATGTGTTGTGTGTGTGTTGTTTAATATAAATATTGTGTGTGTGTGTGTGTGTGTATGTTGTGTGTGTGTGTGTGTGTGAGAGGTCTGTGTGTGTTGTCAGTGTGTGTGTGTGTGTGTGTGTGTGTGTGTGTGGTGCGTGTGAGTGTGTGTGTGAGTTTGTGTGTGTATGTATGTATGTATATTTGAGATTGCCACTCAAGAATCGGCCTGCACAGCCGCAGCAGAAAGTGCACGTCATGACCACAACGCCTCCTGGTGCAGACTATCATCTCCTGAGATGTAAAGAGGTCGACGACGAATGTGTGTATGTATGTATGTATGTATGTATGTATGTATGTATGTATGTATGTATGTATGTATGTATGTTGTGTTGTATGTATGTATATATGTATGTATGTTAGTATGTATGTGTATGCATGTATGTATGTATGTGTGTGTGGATGTATGCGTGTATGTATGTATGTGTGTGTGGATGTATGTATGTATGTGTGCATATATGTATGTATGTATGTATGAATGTATGTATGTGTGTAGTATGTATGTATGTATGTATGTATGTATGTATGTATGCATGTATGCATGTATGTATGTGTGTGTGGATGTATGTGTGTTTGTGTGTATGTATGCATGCATGTGTATGTGTGTATGTATGTATGTATGCATGTATGTATGTATGTATGTATGTACATATTTGTATGTATGTATGTATGTATGTATGCGTGTACGTACGTATGTATGTATGTATGTATGCATGTATGTATGTATGTATGTATGTATGTATGTGCGTGTGGATGTATGTATGTTTGTGTGCGGGTGGGTGGGTGGTTGGTGGTTGGGATGGAGTGGGTAGAATGACAGGTCAACCAGAATGATAAGAAAATCCAGTTTAAGTCGTCAAGGGGTGCTGGCTGAGGCAGGGGGTACAACAGTGGACCAAGGAACGTTGAGCTGCGGAGGGTGGGGGTGGGGTATTGTAGTAGGGGAGGAAGGAGAGGGTATGTTAACCCTTTAACTCCCGCACCATACCCACCAACTGCAAAAAAAATTAACCCTTTGACTCCTTCAACCAATCCACCAGCTAACTTCAGGAACTTGATGGATAGGACGTTAAAAGAGTTAATTGTTATTGTTATTATTATTCTATCATTATTGTTATCATTATTATTATTATTTTATATTATAATTTTTATCTTTATTATTATTATCATTATTTTTTTTTTTTTGCCAGTATGGTTGACAATGCAGGGTGCTGGTGGGTCAAAGAGTTAACGTGTGGGCACTCTGGTTTATCTGGTCAGGACCACTTTAAGTTCTTCACTACCTCCACACTAACCCTCTTATCGCTCGGGTGCAAACGTACCTTGACAGCGGTGCTGGTGCACTTAACAGCTCCCTTTCTGCCTGTTGTGAAACACACACGCACATACGTACAAACACTTGCGCGCACATGCACACAGACATGCACACACGGACACTCACATACACGCGTGCGCGCGCACGCGTGCGCATGTACACACACATACATTCATGCACCTACATATACTCACTCAAACACACACACATCCATTCACAGACACACACACACACACACACGCACGCACACACACACACACACAGATATAGATCAAAGTTCAAGGTCCAGTAGATTCTCTAACACCCGTTGGGACGTGAAGAATAATAGCAAATAAACGAAAATCCGACGGAATCAGTATAGAACAAAGAAATAGACATGTGATACTTTCCAACAAAGCGATACTCAAATAGAATATAGCTATACAATTTTAGAAATATACATTGATACTTTCCAACAAAGGGATACTCAAATAAAATATAGCTATGCAATTTATGAAATATACATGTGATACTTTCTAACAAAGGGATACTCAAATAGAAAATAGCTATACGCTCGTACAATTTTAGAAATATACATGATATTTTCTAACAAAGGAATACTTTCCAACAAAGGGATACTCAAATAGAATATACCTATACAATTTAAGAAATATACATGTGATACTTTCTAACAAAGGGATACTGAAGTAGAATATAGCTATGCAATTTAAGAAAATAGACATG
This sequence comes from Monoplex corrugatus, assembly GCA_030674185.1. NCBI lineage: Eukaryota > Metazoa > Mollusca > Gastropoda > Littorinimorpha > Ranellidae > Monoplex > Monoplex corrugatus. Next base: position 58,954,944 of record JAPXFY010000023.1, read on the forward strand.
TGATACTTTCTGACAAAGGGATACTCAAATGTTCAGAATATAGCTATACAATTTCAGAAAACTTGATCATTTTTATTTCAGATATGAAGTTGCACCATGAAAATGTTGATCTAACTGTCAGATATTTTTTAGGAATAAACTTCGGGAGCATATCATTGAAATTAGGGCCTTCGAAAATAAAATGATACTCACCACCTAAGGCATAGTCATCATCATATATAATCTAGGGTTCTTTGTTTGTTTTGGTGGGTTTTTTCATCTATTCCTTAAGGTCTCCCTAATTTAATCTCAAGGTTGTGACAGGTACATGTAAATTCAATTAAAGGAAATTCGTAACAATCTTCTATTTTCATTTTTTTATTCGTATTTTTTAAATTTCGATATAAAACGCATTAGTATTGTTTCCAAATTTGTCTTCCAGTGTTGCTGATGATATTGTAATAGGGGAAAGTTACATTTTAAAAAATCTTAATATCTTCTATACAACTTTCAGATTCACGAGCTAAATCAAAACTTGTATCTGTCAATGAATATGTTTTAAGAACACTTGTCGAGTCCAAACAGTATATGCTTTTTTGTTTTTACATATATATTATAAATAGTTTGTAGAATTTATCATTACACACACGCACACACACACAACACACACACACACACACACACACACAAAACACCACACACACACACACACACACACACGACACAAAAACACACACACACACACACACACACACACACACACACACACACACACACACACACACACACACACACACACACAACACAATCACAGAGAGAGGGGGGGGAAGGCCACCATGGAGAGCACAAGTACTTATCAGTATGCTCATTACTATCATGACTGTATATTTAAACATCAGTATGGACATAATGTCTCGTTTTGTTGTGACTGTTTCTATTTATTATTGTTTTCTTATGATGCTGCAAACGTCTCACTTTAAATGCCTTGTACAGATTGACATGCCTTGTACAAATTTCATGTCTAGAACCCATGAAAAAATTAAATTGCAACTGTTTGGGAGTAAATGCAAAAATTCAACAGTGCATAAAATACTAAGTACAAGGCATCAATGAATTTTTTTAATACAAACGCATTTCGTCTATTTCCATGTTTTTGAACAATAGACAAATTGTATCGTGTCTACATGGATTTATATCTGTACTGGTTAAATGCAGCTTCAAACTGGCCGAGTCTAAATGTTCTCATCACAAATTCCGAGTGCTGCTCAATGCAACAGCAAATATGTTTTGATATCAGTCAATCCACATAATGTTCTGTATACGTTTCAACTGTCACTGTTTGACATAGGAATCTTATCTTCGCTGTCTGTTCACAGCGAGGTTTTCTTCGAAAATGGATTAATTCCCTCTCTACAATTTGGGTTTGCACAAAAAAGATTAATTCCCTCTCTACAATTTGAGTTTGCAAAAAAAAAATCGGATTAATTTCCTCTACAATTTGAGTTGGCACAAAACAGGTTAATTCCTTCTACAATTTGAGTTTGCCACTAAAAGTTTTCCTCTACAATTTCGAGTTGGCACAAAAACGGGGTTAATTCCTCTACATTGATTGCTAAAACGTTAATTCCTTTTTTACAATTTGAGGTTTGGCACAAAACAGGTTAATTCCTCTTACAATTTGAGTTTGCACAAAAACGTTAATTCCCTTCTACAATTTGAGTTTGCACAAAAACGGTTAATTCCTTCTACAATTTGAGTTTGCACAAAAACGGGTTAATTCCTTCTACAATTTGAGTTTGCACAAAAACGGGTTAATTCCTTCTACAATTTGAGTTGGCACAAAAACAGGTTAATTCCTTCTACAATTTGAGTTTGCACAAAAACGGTTAATTCCTTCTACAATTTGAGTTTGCACAAAAACAGGTTAATTCCTTCTACAATTTGAGTTTGCACAAAAACAGGTTAATTCCTTCTACAATTTGAGTTGGCACAAAAACGGATTAATTCCTTCTACAATTTGAGTTTGCACAAAAAATACCACACAAAAACGGGTTAATTCCCTCTACGATATGAGTTGGCACAAAAAATGGGATAATTCTCTCTACAATTTAAGTTGTACAAAAACGAATTAACTCCTTCGACAATTTGAATTTGCACAAAAACGGGTTAATTCCCTCTACAATTGGAGTTTGAAAAAAACGGGTTAATTTCCTCTACGATTTGAGTTGGCACAAAACCGGGTTAATTCCCTCTACAATTCGAATTGGCACAAAACCGGGTAAATTCCCTCTAAACGTCTATCGATTGCATTCGTTATGTCTGTTAGGAGTAAACACGAGTTTGCAGAATTAGTCATATTGTTTGCATTTGAATGAAACCATCCCCGTTTGCATGTACGTCTCTCGTTCGTTTGTTTGTCTACATGTATATGCACGCACGAACGCACGAACGCACGCAAGCACAACACGCACACATACGGGAGAGAAGGAGACAGAAAGAGAGAGACAGAGAGACAGAAGAGAGAGAGAGACAGAAAGAGAGAGGAGACAGGAGGACAGAGAGACAGAGAGACAGAGACAGAGAGACAGAGACGGGACAGAGACAGAGAGACAGAGAGACAGAGAGACAGATAGTGAGAGAGATATGGATTTGCACATACACAAAACACTCCTCCCATAATCCAAATGGTTTATTCGGTTATCAGAGAGAGAGAGAGAGAGAGAGAGAGAGAGAGAGAAAGAGACAGAGGACGAGAGACAGAGACAGAGACAGAGACAGAGACAGAGAGAGATCATACAGACTGGTCTTATGTCTATGTTGTGCTGGTACTGCTGTTGCTGCTGCTGTTGCTGCTACTGCTGCCGCTGATGATGATGATAATGATAATGAGAAGGAAGAGGAGTATACTGACTCTAAATTCATGATTTACATTGTTTTTGTTGTTGTTGTTCATGTTGTTCGTCTATAGAACATGACCTCAAATGATTCATTTTCATTGGCCATACACAGCAAGAACTGACATTGCCCTGAAATTCCCTGAATGGAAGTGTACAGTTATAATGGAATAACAGTCTGATTGCAATGATAATCTGTATGAAATAATTTGAATGGAATGACAATCTTAAAGGAACAATAAGCTGAATGGAATAGCATTCTGTGTAAAGGGATATGCTGAGTGAAATAATGTCAGGGGAACCAGAAACGAAATGAATGGCAATGTGAATGGAATGACAAACTGGATGGAACATAAGCTGAATTAGATAGCATGTTTGAATGGGATGGCAATTCGAATGGAATAACAATTTGAATGGAATGACAAGGTGAATTAAGTGACATGTTGAATAGGTTTGACATTTTGAATAGAATGACAATTTGAGTGGAATGAAAAATCGAATGAAATAATAATTTGAATGAAATAACAATTTAAGCTGAAGACTAGTTGAATATATGATTTGAATGGAGTAACAATTTGAATGGAATGACAAGCTGAACTGAATGATAAATGATAAATTAAAAGGGCTGACATTTTAAACATTTTGAATGAAATGATAATTTGAATGGAATCACAATTCGAATAGAATGACAATTTCAATGGAATGACAATAATAGGGACCAACTGTTCGAATGAAATGATTGTTTGCACGGAACGACAATATAAATAGGCTGACAATTTGAATGGAATGACAACTTGAATGAAAAAACGATTAGCACAAAAAGACAATTTGAATGGAACAGTAAGTTTGATAGAATGACAGTTTGAATGGAATAACCATATGAATGAAATTACCATTTGAATTGAATGAAAAACTCAATGAAATACAAAGTTGAATAGAAAAACAGTTTGCACGAAATGACAATTTAAATGTAATGACCAGTTGAAGGGAACAATAATTTGAATGAAAGTACAAACTCATTAGAATAACAACATGAATGTCATAACGATTTGAATTCAATAACCATTTCAATGCAATAAAAGCATGAATAAAATAACAAAATAAACGGTGTAACAATATCAATGAAATAATCAATTGAGTGCAATAGCAGTTTCAATACTATACACTTTTGAATAAAAGAACAAATCAACAATCTAAATGTTTCATAGAAATAGCATTGAAGAAAAAACAGTCTGAATAGACTGACACTATAAACACAATAACAATTTGAGTA
>JAPXFY010000023.1:58964089-58971589 GCA_030674185.1 Monoplex corrugatus
ATATCTGTTGGTTCTATATTTTATCGTCTGTCTTCAGTAAGTGCAGTCATTTCTTTAGTGTGTGTGTGGTGGTGTGTGTGGTGGTGTGTGGTGTGTGTGTGTGTGTGTGTTGTGTTGTGTGTTGTGTGTGTCTGTGTGTGTGTGTGTGTCGTGTGTGTGTGTGTGTGTGTGTGTGTCTGTGTGTGTGTCGTGTGTGTGTTGTGTGTGTGTGTGTCGTGTGTGTGTGTGTGTGTGTGTGTGTCGTGTGTGTGTGTGTGGTGTGTGTCTGTGTGTGTCCTGTGTGTGTGTGTGTCTTGTGTGTGTGTTGTGTGTGTGTTGTGTCTGTGTGTGTCTGTGTGTTGTGTGTGCTGTGTGTTGTCTGTGTGTGTTTGTGTGTGTTGGTGTGTGTGTTGGTGTGTGTGATGTGTTGTGTGTTTGTGTTGTGTGAGTTGTGTGTGTTATTTCTTAAATTTTTGTTTGTTATGAGTGTTTTTTTTAAGAAGACTGGACACTCGATGTCGCCACGTGAAGTTGCAGATCTTTGCAGACAGTCATCTTTGGACAGTCTGCGGTCAGTGTTCAACAGGGATTCATCACACTCGGGCTATACCATATGTGTTCCACCCAAATCTGCTGGCAGCTATCTGACAGACTCCCTCATTCTGCGCAAACCCGCTTGCGCTGGCAAGGTCTTGAAATGGAGGGAGGGGAGGGATAGAGGAAGAAGGGACCTGTGAAACGTTAAGCTGATACCAACAGAACGATGGAAACATTTAATTCTCCAGCATGCCCACCAGCTTCCTGCCGGAAACTGGTGGACACTTGGGGAACTAAAAGGGTTAAGTTTTTGCAGCTGGAGTATAGGGTGTGGGAGTCAGAGTTAAAGCATCAAGCATCAGTGTTCAAAAGGGATTCATCGCACTCGGACAATTCCATACACGCTCAGCCCAATCTACCAGCAGCTATCTGACAGACGCCTTAAGCCTGCACAAAACCCTATACGCTGGCAAAGGTTTTGAAATGGAGGAGGGAACACGACACATGAAACACTGACACCGTAAATATGATTGAAGCATCGTTTCGAGACTTCTCTGGCTGTGCAGACTCGTGAATCTCCAACGCGTTGTAATCGCAATGCACAAAGATCATGACTCACCGTAAATAGGTCTTGTAGAACTTTTTGCTGAGCAGCATGTAGATGATGAAGTTACAGGAGGAGTTACAGGCGTACAGCAGAAGCTGCAGTGCTGCCACCAGGTAGAACAGGTTGTTGTAGCGGCCTCCCAGACTGCCGAAGTCCGGGGACACCTGATTGGTTGAAATAATGGATTTGAGAGTCATAAAACGACTTCTGATTGGCTAAACCACTACTTTGTTTATTTATTTGTTTGTTTGTTTGTTTGTTGTGCTTGTTTACTTGACTGTTTGTTTGTTTGTTTAGTTGTTTGTTTTTTAAAATGCAGTAGATGCATTGCTGTGATTAAGTAGGATGCTTTTCAAAATGCAGCTGTTTGTATGTGTTCAAAATTGTCTCTGATATTGCTCCTGCTCATATATCTGAATTACTCCATGCATGTTCTCCTTTTCGTACTTTTCAGTTTTAGTTTCAGTTTCAATTTCTCAAGATGACCTCTCCGCTGTCGGAATGAATTCCATATGCAGCTATCATCACAGGTGCCTGTGATGGAGAAAATCCAGAATGATCACGGCACAAACCTTACGCCTGCACATAAACCCACGAGCCGGCCAGGTTCTGAGGTCCTGTCTAATAGTGTCATAACCCTGAGGTTTAGGGGAGTGAAATGGCAGAGACCTCAACTTTTCCCGGGGCCAGCACCACGAGGGCGGCGCCCATCCCCTCTCCTTCGCTTCAAATTCATGCTAATAATCACTTTTTTTTTACCAAGACTTCAGAGAGGCGAGAAGGTTAATAGGATTTCAAGGGATGGGACCTGGGAAATCAACCTATCTCTTCAATTTTGTACTAAGACAGCCGGGCAGTGCCCTGAAAAGTTGCCCACAGCACCCGGTGTTCCCAGGCGGTCACCCATCCAAGTACTAACCAGGCCCCGACGTTGCTAATCTTCGGTGATCGGACGAGAACTGGTGTTTTCAACGTGGTATGTTTTTTTGTTTTTTTTCTGATTCTCGGTTACTTAGAGTCCCTCGAGACAGAGGGAAGACTCATTCGTCTGCCCATTTGGACTTTTTCTGTGGAATAATCTACCCTTAGATTAAAAAAAAAAGACACATTGCATAACTTATCCTCCTTCAAACCAGACTTAAAGCCTATTTTTTTCCCGTGAATCCTTCTGTTTAAAGGAATATTGTTATACTGACCTTATCCCATCCTGTTTTTATGTATTTTTGTCGTGTGCTTGTATGTGGATGTTATTGACAGTGTGTGCATGATCTTATGGGTAAAATTACTGAACGTGTGTTACATGTATATTATATTATTTCTTTTGTATTGTAGAGATGGAGAGCCTAGAGCGCTGTTAGGCGCACCATAAATGCAAACTATTAGTAGTAGTAGTAGTAGTGTTATTATTACTATCATTATTATTATTAATATTATTTTAATATTACATCATCATCATCATCATCGTCGTCGCTCATCATCATCATCATCGTTATTATTATTATTATTATTATTATCATTAACATTATTATATCATTAACATTATTATTATCATCATCATTATTAGTTATCATCATCATCATCATCATCATTAGTAGTAGTAGTAGTAGTAGTAGTAGTAGTAAGTAGTGAGTAGTAGTAGTAATAGTGGTAGGAGTATCCTTATTAATAATAATAATATCATCATTAGTATTTTTTATTATCATTCCTATGATTACTACATACGTTTTTTAATTCTTAAATTGCTCTTGATTCTCATGACTCATTTCAGTATACTTTCGCTCCTCCCCCCCCCCCCCCCCCCCCCAAAAAAAGAAAAAAGTATGTAATGATAATAATGATACCTGATTAGCGATGCCGATGACGCCGCCAGGGACGAACATGCAGATATAGACTGCCACCACTGTCATCAGCATCTTGGTCATACGCCCTTCATCCTCCCCTTCTCTCCTCCCTGCAAACAGCATTTGTAACACAAGGCAATAAAGAGCGTGCGTGGGCGTGCGTGCGTGTGTGTGTGTGTGTGTGTGTGTGTGTGGTGATGTGTGTGTGTGCGTGCGTGGGTATGTGTGTGTGTGTGTGTGTGTGTGTGTGTGGTGCAGAGAGAGAAGAAGAAGAAGAGAAAAAGAAAGAAAAGAAAGAAAGAAAGGAGACAACAACAGACAGACAAACAGACGGAGACGGAGACAGAGGTGCACGAGAGAGAGAGAGACAGACAGACAGACAAACTGGCACAGAGAGAGAGAGAGAAGAGAGAGAGAGAAAGAGGAAGAGAGAGAGAGAGAGAGAGAAAGATAGAAAGTGAGAGACAGACAGACAGACAGACAGACAGACAAATACAAAGACAGAGAGACAGATTTTCTGGACTTAACTGGTTCTCTTTCACAGAAAACGACTGTGGATTTGTCGGGTTTTTTGTTCGTTGTTGTTGTTGGGTTTTTTTTTCGTTTTTTGTTTTTGTTTTTTTTCTCTATCATCATTTTTGATTTGGTTTGGTTTGTTGCATTGCTTGTTTGTTTTGTTTGTTTGTTTGTTTGTTTGTTTGTTTGGTTTGTTCGTTTGTTTGTTTGTTTTCTTTTTACCTTAGCAGTAGTTTGCCTCCACTGCGAGCTCCTCTTGATGGTGACGAAAATGAAGACGGTGCACAGAATGACGACGCCCATGGGACCAAAGTAGAAGATCCCGGTCAGTGCAATGTTGTTGTAAGCTGTGATGACGTCAAAGTTCTCGAAATAGAACGGCGTACCCGCTAGCATGGGAATTAGCTCTCCTGTTGTTCTGTCCTTTCTCCACGTCACCTGGTTTGGAAGGGGAAAAAAGAATGAATAGAAAGATAGACAGGAAGGTAGATAGATATATAGATAGATAGATAGATAGATAGATAGATAGATAGATAGATAGACAGGAAGGTAGGTAGATATATAGATAGATAGACAGGAAGGTAGGTAGATAGATAGATAGATAGATAGATAGATAGATAGATAGATAGATAGAAAGATAGACAGGAAGGTAGATAGATATATAGATAGATATATAGATAGATAGATAGATAGACAGGAAGGTAGATAGATATATAGATAGATAGATAGACAGGAAGGTAGGTAGATATATAGATAATAATAATAATAATAATAATAATAATGTTTATTTGTATAGCGCATATTCCATATAAAAACATGCTCACCAGCGCTTTACATTTCGCAAGAAAGGCAAAAGGTGATAAAAAATGTTCACAATTACATACACAATAAGATAACAACAAACATTAAAGCTATACAAGTAAGAAGACACATAAGAAACCACAGAATATTAAAATTTAAACACTGACTTATGTAATGAAGAAAGATTAACAGATTTTTCATATGAATAAAGAGGCATACTGTGTTTATATATTGCTGCGTGTGTGTGCTTGCGTACGTGTGTGTGTACATGTGTGTGTGCGTGCGTGTGCGTTGCTGTGCGCGTGTGTTTGTAAGAATGTGTTGTGTGTGTGTGTGTGTGAGAGAGAGAGAGAGAGAGAGTGTGTGTGTGTGTGCGTGTGCTATGTTTGCATGCGTGTGTGTGTGTTTATGCATGCATTAGTTGTACATAAAATTATAATCAATATTTTGAATGAAGATAAAAACAGAAAAATTCTAATCCATATACAGGAAAAACATTACAACTTCAGTATTACAGCATTAATACCTTGACAATCAAAATTCCTCACAAATTATGAACTATTCGCATATCATACATCACAATTTACATACAAACAAAGATTTGAAAAAGTTTCTTAAAGTATTTCAGTCTCTTTCCCACTCAATTTCTCCCCTATCCCTTCCTCAGCTGTACACATACAGTGATACACACACATGCTCACTCAAGCACACACACACACACACACACACACACACACACACACACACACACACACACACACACACACACACACACACACACACACACACACACATACACACATGCACGCACACACACACCTTGCTCTATAGGCCCTTATACAAAATACTGTTATACAGGCAGGAGAGATTAGTCTGATGACAGACTTGCAAACTAAGGCTCTTCATGTTAGATGAGTTTGAAAGAGGTGGGTTTTCAGGTGCCGTTTGAAGGTTGAGAAACACTTAGTTTTTCTGAGAGACAGTGGTAGAGAGTTCCATACATTTGGGCCAAAGACAGAGAAAGATTTTTTACCAAAGGTGTCTAGAGAGAAGCGAGGAACAGTCAACAGTGAGGTGTCAGAAGAGCGGAGCGTTCGAGAAGGTTTGTAACCCTGCAGATAGATAGATAGATAGATAGACAGATAGACAGGAAGGTAGGTAGATATATAGATAGATAGATAGACAGGAAGGTAGGTAGATATATAGATAGATAGATAGATAGATAGATAGATAGATGTCTAGATAGACAGATAGACAGGAAGGTAGGTAGATATATAGATAGATATATAGATAGATAGACAGGAAGGTAGGTAGATGTCTAGATAGATAGATAGACAGGAAGGTAGGTAGATGTATAGATAGATAGATAGATAGACAGGAAGGTAGGTAGATATATAGATAGATATATAGATAGATAGACAGGAAGGTAGGTAGATGTCTAGATAGATAGATAGACAGGAAGGTAGGTAGATGTCTAGATAGATAGATAGACAGGAAGGTAGGTAGATGTATAGATAGATAGATAGACAGGAAGGTAGGTAGATGTCTAGATAGATAGATAGACAGGAAGGTAGGTAGATGTATAGATAGATAGATAGACAGGAAGGTAGGTAGATGTATAGATAGATAGATAGATAGATAGATAGACAGGAAGGTAGGTAGATGTATAGATAGATAGATAGACAGGAAGGTAGGTAGATATATAGATATATAGATAGATAGATAGACAGGAAGGTAGGTAGATATATAGATATATAGATAGATAGATAGACAGGAAGGTAGGTAGATGTATAGATAGATAGATAGACAGGAAGGTAGGTAGATGTATAGATAGATAGATAGATAGACAGGAAGGTAGGTAGATGTATAGATAGATAGATAGACAGGAAGGTAGGTAGATGTATAGATAGATAGATAGACAGGAAGGTAGGTAGATGTATAGATAGATAGATAGACAGGAAGGTAGGTAGATGTATAGATAGATAGATAGATAGACAGGAAGGTAGGTAGATGTATAGATAGATAGATAGATAGACAGGAAGGTAGGTAGATGTATAGATAGATAGATAGATAGATAGATAGACAGGAAGGTAGGTAGATGTATAGATAGATAGATAGATAGATAGACAGGAAGGTAGGTAGATGTATAGATAGATAGATAATAGACAGGAAGGTAGGTAGATGTATAGATAGATAGATAGATAGACAGGAAGGTAGGTAGATTATAGATAGATAGATAGACAGGAAGGTAGGTAGATGATAGATAGATATATAGATAGATAGATAGATAGATAGACAGGAAGGTAGGTAGATGTATAGATAGATAGATAGATAGATAGATAGACAGGAAGGTAGAAAGGTAAGATAGATGTATAGATAGATAGATAGATAGACAGGAAGGTAGGTAGATGTATAGATAGATAGATAGATTAGACGGAAGGTAGGTAGATATATAGATAGATAGATAGATAGATAGATAGATAGACAGGAAGGTAGGTAGATATATATATATAGATAGATAGATAGATAGATAGATAGATAGATAGATAGACAGGAAGGTAGGTAGTATATATAGATAGATAGATAGATAGACAGGAAGGTAGCTAGATAGATAGATAGATAGATAGATAGATGGATGGATGGATGGATGGATGGATGGATAGATGGATGGATGAATGGATGGATGGACAGATAGCTAGATAGACAGATGATCGATAGATCGAAAGATAGATGTAGATAGATAGACAGACAGATTGACCATAGATAGTAGATAGATAGATAGATAGATAAATAGATAAATGCATAATGAATGAATGAATGAATGAATGAATGAATGAATGAATGAATGAATGAATAAAACACCTTAGTATTAGTTCGGAATTTGTTCACTTTGTTCAATAGGAATTCATTACACTTGGACAATATTCCATATACGTACGTTCTGTGTAAATCTGCTGATAATTACATGGCAGATTCGTTGAGTCCACGTAATTCCCCGTTGGGATGCCTGGGGCTCTTTCAGTGTAAATAGCTTCTGGAAATTCTGTACTAGAAATTTCCTCTTTTCTCTGACTGTCTTTGTTTCTGCCTTGTTCCTTTGTTTTTGTCATTTCTTCCTATCTTTTCTGCTTCTCTGGTCTATTCGCCTGTATGTGTTCGATAAAGTCTTACGTATTTTCTCTTAGGATTGATAATTGGGTACATGTATTAAGTGCGATT
>JAPXFY010000023.1:58979089-58984089 GCA_030674185.1 Monoplex corrugatus
TAATCACTTTATCAGAAAATATCGTAATAGCATAAAGAGAAAATATCGGAATAAAATGACGGGAAAAGTATCGTTATAACATAACCAAAAAGATCATAATCATTATTAACATACTGAGAAAATGTTGTGTTCGTATAATTGTTATTGTTATTTTTGTTTAAAGCCCAGCCGACTGCGCTGAGCCATATCAGGGTTATAAGTTTCAAAACATATACAATACTTCAACAGGAAAAAAGTAAAGAAAATTAAGTATACATTTCAATGCATTCGCGCAGAGAATCTAAGGAGATGTCCCTGGCGTTGACCACTCCGTCCAATTTATCGCACAGGGGATTTGAAAAACAAACTAAATGCAAATTTAAACATAAATAAGGACACAAAAACATAAATGAATACAGGCCTAAATTACCTAAAATTGCTTCCGCATATCACATTTGCCAAGAGCCAAATATTATCTTAATACATGTACCCAATTACCGATCCTAAGAGAAAGTACGTAAGACTTTATAGAACATACAGGTCAATGGACCAGCAAAGCGGCCGAAAATGATAGGAAGAAATGACAGAAAGCTAAGGAATAAGGCAGAAACAAAGACAATCACACAAAAGAATAAAATATCTAGCACAGAATTTCCAGAAGGTGGGGATGCTGTTTATACTGAAAGAGCCCCCGGCATCCCCATGTTGGGGGGGTGGAGATGTTCGTACACTGAGAAAATATTGTATAAACCTATTGCAAAATTACTTGGATTAACAGAATGAGAAAGTATCTTATTAACAGAGCGAGAATGTTTCGTAGTAAGAAAGTGAGAAAAACTCGTATTAATAGCTTATAAGATGGCACCGCTTGAGTCCAGTGTTGTCGAAGCCATCAAAAAGTGTGTCAAGCAAGCTGATGGGAAGGTGGGGAGAACATTAACAGAAATTTTGCTCCACTGAGAACGTCATCACTGAGTTAGGCCTTGCCAGCATCTCCACCTTGCTTGTTGTCATCAATGAGCTGGTTGGTTTGGTTCAGTTTTTACGTCGACACCCACCTCAGGTGATATGGCCGACGGGGATAACTATCTCAGGGAAGTGGGAGAAGGGGAATTATCTAATCCTATACTGACACCACCAGAACAACATGATGTAAAGATGGGACAGTGAGATGGTCAGTTTTAATGTAGCGCACCCCGGGATTCGAACCCACAACCATAAGTATGTGAATCCGACGCTCAAACCAACTGAGCTACAGGGGACCGCCAGTGAGCTGGACCTACCCAAAACATAGTACCAATTCAGCAAGGTCACTGACTCACTTGCTCACAACAAGGCAGCAGGCAAAAACAGCATCCCTGCTGAAGTGATTCAAAATCTAAAACAAGTGTGACTGCCCGCGTTCAAGCAAACAGGAACCAGAAAAAGAAAACACGAAAAAAAAAAATCAGAACCCGTATTTAAAACCAGACAAGACAGGCACAGATTTTCGGCCAATTGGCCTTTGTCAAACATAGACGTAAAAGTCACAAACGAACAAACAGCAAATACAAAAATTAGGAGCAAAAGACTGAAACTTCCCTGCTGCTTCGTCCAATGTGAGAAAAAGTTTCAGTCTTTTTCTCCTAATTTTTGTATTTGGTGTTTGTTCGTTTGTGATCTTAGTCTATGCGTGACAAAGGCCAGTTGGCTGAAAATTTGCGCCTGTCTCGTCTTGTTGTATTAAATACGCGTTATGATTCTTTTTTCGTTTGTTGTTTTGTTTTGTTTGGTTTTGTTTTGTTTTCTGGTTCCTGAAGTGATTCAGTATGGGAAACCATCTTCATGACTACTCTGCCAGTGCTGGGAGGAAGGATCAGTTCCCCAAGAATGCGAGATGCAAAGCAAGCATCGTTACACTATACACGAACAAGGGAGACCACAGCGACTGTAATAATCACACAGGCATGTCATGTCACTGCTCAGCACTATCAGCAAGGGCTATTCCAGAGTGGTTCTGAAAAGACTGCTGACAGTAGAAGATCGCGTCTACTCACAAGTCCTAATGTAGTTATAGGGCAGAGAGATCCACCATCGACATGATCTTCTCACTTAGGGAGCTATGGGAGAGGAGCCTGGAACAGGGGCAGCCTCTATACGTTGCCTTTATCGACCTGACCAAAGCTTCTGACCTGGGTGGCAGAAGAGGCCTCTTTGGACGGCTGTAAAAGATTGGATGCCTACCAATGCTGCAAATCTCATAATGTATTTCCATGACGGAATACAGGGGACAGCGCATTTTGACCAGTCATACTCAGAGCCATTCCTCATTAAAAATGGAGTGAAGCAGGGCTGCATCTTTGCCCCAGAACTCTTCGAAAGTTTCTTCTCCTTCGTATTGTCGTGCGCTTTCATAGCATCTGATGATGCAGTGTACCTACACACTAAGTCCAACGGTTATGTTTTTTAACTTTGTACTCTTCAAAGCAAAGGCATAAGTGCACCAGATCCTGATCGGAGAGATACTCTTCGCTGATGATGATACTGTGACTATTCTCACACAGCTTGGACTCCAGAGGTTAATCAATTCTTTAGCACATATTTCTCAAAAGTTTGGAATCATCAGTCCCGAGAAGACTAAGCTTATGGAGCAGAATGTCAGCAAAGACCTGAGCATCAGCATAAGCGATCGCATCCGTGAAGTTGTTTCATGATGTTCATTTATAGTGCTCCTGATTGTGCTCTAGGAACTTACAGTTCTACAAAACAAAATAAATTGAAATTTACATCTAACACACATTCGGTATATTCACGCATTAACATCATGCACACGCTCTCAATAACAACCATGTACAGCCATATACATGAATTCTCTACAACAGGATGGGATAGGGTCAGTATAACAAAGTCGACCCAGGAGGATTAACGGAAAAACATGCGCTTAAATTAAAGTTGGATAAAAAAAAAAGATCCAACTTAAAGCAACATCACTGCAAAATATGTTCAGCTGTCTGGTCTGTCACATCAGAGCTAAGTCTTTGCTACAGTATGACAGTAGACTGTACAACCTGCGCCTGTCTCCGCTGCCTTGTGGGTTACCCCTTGGGTGGGGAAAGGCTATGGGAGTAAACCCAGACAGAAAGTCCCGCAGCCCCATGCTGCATAAAGGGCATTGCCACAGAGCACTGCTTGTGGTTCTGGTCATATGCTGCGACTTGCCATCTACTGTTCAGCCGTCTGTGTCTCCTATGAGAACAGCTGTCTTATCTCGATTTGCCCTGGACTTGTTGAGGCAGGTGGAGAGAGTTGGTGAGGCTCTGCGCAAACAACAGCAACTTACATATGCACATGCCACGTAGCGCCAACAAGTGCTAGGTTGGACTTTATCGACCACGATAGTCGACCATATTATGTATGTAATCTTCTTGACCGTAGGGGCAGGCCATCTGATAACAAGTAAGACCCAGGATGTGACCAACCCACTGTAGGAACTGACCTGAAGGGCACAATTTCCATGGTGGTTAGGACAATGGACTTTCAATCAGAAAGTGTGGGTTCCATCCTGCCTGTGTAGGCCTACCGCCTGATGAGTGTACTGTAGGTGGAGAACTTTTCTGATCATTTCACTCAACATATCTATTCAGATTCTTAAGTGCCTGGACCACCTTCGTGTGTATTGACAGGTAGGAAGAACATCAATCAAGCGTTTTAAAGATATTGTAAGCTATGTCAGTATACGGTGGCTTACGGAAACATGAAGACATCCAACACGCACGTTCATCAAAGGCGGAGTACGTAGATTTTGTCCAGAACCATGAGACCTCTACATTATGGGCTAAACATGCAATGTGTATACGTGCACCTGAGAAAGAAAAAACACTGTTGTTCAGGGCGAAAAACAACAACAACAACAACAGATAAAATAATCCCCCACAAAACACACACAGCACACACACACACAGACACACACACACACACACGCACAGACCACACACACAACACACCACACACACATACACACACATAACACACACACACACACACACACACACGCACACAACACACACACACACTACACACACAGACACAGACACAGACAACACACACCCCACACATACACACACACACACACACACACACACACACACACACACACCACACACACACACACACACACACCACATACACACAGTAAATACAAAAAACATACACAACATCCCATCACTCTATACACAAACAACAGCACACAACAATCACACAGAACACGAACAACACACACAACACACACACACACAACACACCACAACACACACACACACACACCACACACAGACACACACACACACACAAAACACACACACACACACACACAACCACAATACACACACACATACACCACACACACACACACACACAGCACACACCACAACACCACACACACACACAACACACACACACACACACACACACACACACACACACACACACACACACCACACACACACACACCAAACCGAAACAAACAACATACACAAAGAAATAAAGAAACAGAACATAGAAAGAAAATAGAAAACAGACTGACCCAACCGAACAATGATTCAAACCAGTACAAGAGCAAACATATCGCCCGTCCTCACAGCACAATATTCAGTATATATAGTCTAGTGGCTGAGTCGGGTGAGATGGGGGTGGGGGGGGGAGGGGAAGGAATATCGTGGGTAGGTTCTTTTAGGTAATGGGAATGAGGAACGAGAGACAATATTGGTCAGAGCTAGGTGACATGCATTCTCCAATATCTAGTGCGGAGAAGTGTGCACACAGACCAGCGCGTACGCACGAACACATACACATACACCCACTTACAAACACACACACACACACCGTGCGAGCACACATACACTCACAAACACACGCACACACGCACAAACACAAAAAACACACACATGCAAGCGCACACGCACCAACACACCACACACACGCACACACACGCGCGAGCACACATACACACACACACACACGCACACACACACACACACGAATAC
>JAPXFY010000023.1:58986589-58989089 GCA_030674185.1 Monoplex corrugatus
GGGAAATAATCAAAGTCTCCATGAATACGATTAATCTGCAATAAGCCCACACTGCCAGTTTCAGCAGACAAGAAAGGTCACTCTGTTTTTCAACAGAAGACCACATACCGATAATGAAATAAGATGAGTTTCCTCCCTTGTTCTTGAAAAGTTAGGGGTGGAAGAGTCTTTCCGCAGGATTGGGGAGTTATAGGACACGTTTTGAAGCAAGTGTTTCATTAAATCTTGACCAGTGTGACTCTCTTCCTCTTCGTGGTAAGGACATTACCTGTCTCTCTCATTACCGCAGAATGGGCGTGATGGTCGAATGGTTAAGTCTCCGGTTCTTCAAATGAAAAATCTAGGTTCGAATCTATTTGGCTACAGCGGGGTTGGTAACGAGTTGAGATTTTTTTTTCAAGGAATGGCTCAGTGGTGAAAACATCAGCCTAGGACTTGAGAAACGTGGGTTCAAATCACGGACCTGACAGAGTTTTCTCACCTTCTCCACAAGACTTTAATGAAATGGTCTGGGTGCTTGTGTTTCGGATGAGAAGATAAACTGAGATCCTGTGTAAAGTCGTGCAATTAGCGCACGTTGAAATATCCCTCTACAGCAAGTGTTATTCCCTGCAAATTTTTGAAGAAAACGATCTACATTCATAAGAAATATTAACCCTTTGACTCCTGCACCTTGTCCAACATTAGCTTCCTGCATTGTCAACCATGCTAGCAAACTTAACCCTTTGAATCCCTCATCATTTCTATCAGCTACCTGCAGGAAGCTGGCGGATAGGCTGGGGTGAGTCAAAGTGCTAAGTTTTTGTGGTTGGTGGATAGTGTACGAGAGTCAAAGGGTTAAATACGATAACGCTTGTAAAGTACGATGAGCTCTGATACTCTGTTAGGGGAGTGCGTTATATAGATTCCAATGGTACAACAGACGGTAAGCCAATAAGTTCTCAACATTATTGCCATTGTCATCGGTGGCAGTTTGCTTACAGTGCGTTCTGAATTTGTCGGTGTTAATAGACGAAGCTATCAATATAGAGGTGTGTGTTGATATTAAACACATGTGAGCTTCCTGCTGAAAATAAACGAATCCATTCACTGACGCTTGATCAAACACTGAGGTTGACTGTCTGTCTGTCTGTCTGTCTTCTCTCTCTCTTTCTCTCTCTCTCTCACTATCTCTGTCTGTCCTGTTCTGTCTCTCTTCTTCTGTCTTCTCTGTCTCTGTCTGTCTCTCTGTCTGTCACTGTCTGTCTCTCTCTCTGTCTCTCTCTTTCTCTCTCTGTCTCTGTCTCTGTGTCTGTTTCTGTGTCTGTCCTGTCTCTGTCTGCTCTTCTCTCTCTCTTCTCTCTCTCTCTCTCTCTCTCTCCTCTCTCTCTCTCTCTCTCCCCACACCCCCACCCCTCCCCACACACACACATTGTGTTTCTTGTTATTATTTTCATGTGTGTGTATGCGTGTGTGAGTGTGTGGCGAGTGTGTGTATACGTATGTGTGCGCATGCGCGCGTGTTGATGCGTGTGCACGTGTGCGCTCGCAGTAGGTGGGATGTTGGTGTAGACGAATGCGTGCGTCCATGCGTGCGTGCGCATGTATGTGTGTGTGTACGTGCGTGTGTGTGCGTGTGTTGTGTCTATACGCGTGTGTCTGTGTGTTTGTGTGTGAGTATATTACGGTTAGCGTATACGTGACTGCATTTGTAAGTAATGCTGACTATATAAACAACAGTGTCGAAAATAGCAGCGAGCAATAACAACAAACCAACAAACCAATGGTATCATTTCCACTACTTTCGTATTGCCTATCATGCCATTCTTCTTTTTTTTTTTTCTTTTTTTTTTTTTCGTGTTTTGGCTGGTTTTCGTGTGTTTTTTCGTGGTTTTTTTTCGTGTTATGACAAACATTTATAGAACATTTTATGAGTGAAGGGGAATTACAGCATCTTGTCCCAACAGGAAAGCCGGAGGGAAAGAGAACACCAGGTAGACCCGGGGAAAAAAATATTGGACGGACTAATCTTGCAGGGTGGCTGAGGACAGAGAGGGTGGGAGATGTACTTGCAGCGACAAGGGATAGATTCGTATGGAGTGCCATAATCGCCAACGCCATTCGGCAGGGCGTATGATGATGATGATGATGATGATGATGATGATGATGATGATGATGATGATGATGATGATGATGATGATAACGACGACGATGACGACGGACGGACGACGATGATGATTATGCCATCGGTAATATGGGCAGCAACAAAGGTTCTCCACTTCTACCTGTTCCCTGCCAGCCTCTGTATAGCACCTTATATATGTTTCATTGTCTTAAGATCTCCTTATTTAGTTCACTTTGATTTTCAGAGCACTGGCAGAAATCATATTGCATCAACACCGAGTGATGGCCATGTTTAAGTTACACAGTCGGATTCCCCCAGTCCCTACCAGTTCTGAGTTGACCATTAAATGCCAGCCGACGTGAACGGCCAAAGACTCCATCTAGCTGAGGCGGACCC
>JAPXFY010000023.1:58994089-59011589 GCA_030674185.1 Monoplex corrugatus
TCTCTGCCATTGTTTTGGATTGGATTGAATGTCAACTTTTTAAGTTCAGCTGACTGACGATCTTCAAGGTCACAGTGACCTTGAGACGGTTCTGGTTTTTGGGGTTTTGGGTATGAAGAGGTAAACTTAAAGAATGGCTCTACCGTCTTGGTACTTTTTAAATGTTTCTGTCCGGTTTTTCCTTTTTCCTTCCTTCTACATTGCATGTGTTTATTGTATGATGTTTATTGGTCCGTCCCCACACACACACACACACACACACTTTCACATGCACACAAACAACGCGCACCTCGTACCACACGTTTCTTACTTTTTCTTATTCTTATTCTTCCTTTTTTATGCCAATAACAACGTAAATATCACATACACAATGAAAAGTCACGTTCTGTAGAATGGTTATTTCTACTTCTCTCACTCTCTCTTCTCTCTCTCTCTCTCTCTCTCTCTCTCTCTCTCTCTCACACACACACACACACACACACACACACACACACACACACACACACACACACACACACACATACACAACACACACGAATACCACCAGATTACACCACGCTATTTCAAAAGATCCATGCGTCCACTTTTCTCCAAAATGTTGCGCCCAATTTTTGCGAACATGTCTTTCCCTTCGCGCAAAGTATGAGGGGAGGTAAACGACACTTCCGGATCCGGTCGGGTCACGTGCACAACCAGCGTGTCTTTCTGGAAATCAAAAGCACAGTAGGTCGACGATCATCAATGTCGTCGTCGAAACCCTGGCTCCCAGGACGGGTGGCATATACCTAGATCACACATGACCTGAAACAAAAATAAATCAATAAATAATTGAAAAAATAAATAACAAATACGTAAACAAATAATTAAATGAATAAATAAATAAATGAATGAATGAATAAATGAATGAATAAAATAAATACATCAACAAACAAACAAATCAATAAACCGCACCACTCTACACCACACACCACCAACATCGCCACACCACATCACACCACATCACATTACATCAACATACCACATTACATCAACACACCACATTACATCAACACACCACATCACACCACACCACATTACATCAACACAACACACCACATTACATCAACACAACACACATTACATCAACACACCACACCACATTACATTACATCAATACACCACACCACCAACATCGCCACACCACATCACACCACACCACATTACATCAACACAACATACTACAGCACATTACATCAACACAACACACCACACTACATCAACACACCACAACACCAACATCACCACACCACAGTACATCAACACACTACAACAAACCACATTACATCAACACACCACACCACACTACATCAACACACCACAACACCAACATCACCACACCACAGTACATCAACACACTACAACAAACCACATTACATCAACACAACACACCACACTACATCAACACACCACAACACCAACATCACCACACCACAGTACATCAACACACTACAACAAACCACATTACATCAACACAACACACCACACTACATCAACACACCACAACACCAACATCACCACACCACAGTACATCAACACACTACAACAAACCACATTACATCAACACACCACACCACACTACATCAACACACCACACCACCAACATCGCCACACCACACCACACCACATTACATCAAACACAACACACCACATTACATCAACACATCACACTACAAACATCGCCACACTCACTACATCAACACACCACACCACACAACATCAACATACCACACCATACTACATCAACACAACACACCACATTACATCAACACAACACACCACATTACATCAACACAACACACCGCATTACATCAACACAACACACCACATTACATCAACACAACACACCACATTACATCAACACAACACACCGCATTACATCAACACAACACACCACATTACATCAACACACCACATTACATCAACACACCACATTACATCAACACACCACATTACATCAACACAACACACCACATTACATCAACACAAACACACCACATTACATCAACACAACACACCACATTACATCAACACAACACACCACACTATATCAATACAACACACCACAAACATTGCCACAACACACTACATTACATCAACACTCCACACCACACCACATTACATTGCCACACCACATTACATCAACACACCACACCTCATTACAACACACCACCAACATCTCCAGACCACACCATATTACATCAACACACCACAAACAACACAACACACCACATTACATCAACACAACATACCACGTTACATTAACACACCACACCACAAACATTGTAACACCTATCCACATCACATCAACGCACCACACCACACCACACACATTGCCATACCACAAAACATTTCATCAACACACCAAACCACATTACATCAACACACCACAACACACTAAATCAACTCACCACACCACCAACATAGCCATACCACATCACATTACATCAATACAACACACCACATTACATCAACACACCACATTACATCAACACACCACATTACATCAATACAACACACCACATTACATCAACACACCACATTACAACAATGTACCACACCACACCACCAACATGGCCACACCACATCACATTACATCAACACAGCACACCACATCACATCAACACACCACATTACATCAACACACCACATTACAACAATGTATCACACCACACCACCAACATGGCCACACCACACCATATTACAACAACACACCACATCGCACGAACACACCACACTACATCAACACACCACATCGCACGAACACACCACATTATATCAACACACAACACCACCAACATCGCCACACCACACCACACACCACATTACATCAATACAACACACCACCAACATCGCCACATCATACCACTTTACATCAACACAACACAATACACCACACCAACACAACACACCACACCACACCACATCAACACAATACACCACCAACATCGCAACACCACATTACATTACCACACCACATTACATCAAAACACCACATGACACCACCAACATCACCGCACCACACCACATTACATCAACACACCACACCATGTTTTACATCAACACAACACACCACATTCCATCAACACACCATACCACCAACATCGCCACATCGCCGCACCACACCACATTACATCAACATACCACACCACATTACTTCAGCACAACACACCACGTTACATCAACCCACCACACCACACCCCATTGCATCAACATATCACACCACATTACATTAACACACCACACCACATTACATCAACACAACACACAACAAACATTGCCACACCACACCACACCAGACCGCATTACATCAACACACCATACCACATTGCATCAACACGCCACACCACCAACATCGCCAGATCACACCACACTACATCAACACCACACAACACCACATGAACACACCTTAATACGTCAACACGCCACACCACCAACATCGCCACACCACACCACACTACATCATCGCAACACACCACGTTGCATCAACATACCACACCACGTTACATCACCACACCACACCCCCAACATCGGTACACCACACCACACTCCATTACATCAACACACCACACATTACATCAACATGCCACACCAGCAACATCCCCACACCACACCATACTATATCAACACAACACACCACATCACAGCAACACACCACACCACACCACATCACATCAACAAACCAAATTACATCAGCATGCCACACCACCTACATTGCCACACCACACCACGCTACATCAACACACCACAAAACATCACAGCAACACACCACACCACATCACATCAACAAACCACATTACATCAACATGCCACACCACCTACATTGCCACACCACAC
The DNA here is from genome assembly GCA_030674185.1 of Monoplex corrugatus. Classification (NCBI taxonomy): domain Eukaryota; kingdom Metazoa; phylum Mollusca; class Gastropoda; order Littorinimorpha; family Ranellidae; genus Monoplex; species Monoplex corrugatus. Next base: position 58,997,963 of record JAPXFY010000023.1, read on the forward strand.
TACACTACATCAACACACCACAACACACAACAACACACCACCAACATCGCCACACCACACTACATCAACACACCACACCACACCACATTACATCAACACACGCACCACACCACACTACATCAACACACCACACACCACCAACATTGCCACACACAGTACATCAAAACAACACCACACCACATTACATCAACACAACCACACACCATACATCAACACAACACAACACCAACATGTCCACACCATACTCACATACACACACAACCACAGCACACCACATACATCAAAACACCACATCACACCATTACATCAACACAACACTACCACACCACATTACATCAACACACCACACCACACACATACATCAACACATACACAACACACCACATACACTTCCAACATCAACTACACCACACCACATACATCACCACACCACACCACATTACATCAACACAACCAACACAACACCACATTACATCAACATACACCATCACACAATATCAGCACACACCACAAAACACCACATACATCAACACACCACACCAACATTAATCAACATCACACATACTCACCACATTACATCAACACACCACACCACATACATCAACCACACACCACATGTACATCACACACATACACACAACACACCACATTACATAACAACAACCACACCACACACATACCAACATCCCACACACAATTACATCAACAACAAAACCACATACACACCACATACATTACAACACATACACCACATTACATAAACACACCACACACCACCAACATCCACACACACATACATCAAAACACCACACTAACACACAACATTGCACACCACATTACATCAAAACACACACACCAACACCACACTACATCAACCACACCACACCACACTACATCAACACACTACACCATCAACATTCCAACACACCACATACATAAACAAACACCTACACCACACCACATTACATCAACACACCCCACTCACACCACACTACATCAACACACCACACCACCAACATTGCACACACCACATACATCAAAACACCACACCACACCACATTACATCAAACACACCCAACACACCACACTACATCAACACACACACCACCAACATTGCCACACACACATACATCAAACACCACACACACATTACATCAACACACACACAACACACCCACTACATCAACACACACAACACAAATTGCCACACCACAATTACATCAAAACACCACACCACAACCACATTACATCAACACACCACACACACCACTTACATCAACACACACACACCACACCACATTACATCACACCACACCACACACAAACACACCACATTACATCAACACACCACACAAACACACACCACATCACAAACAACACACACCACACACATAACATCCACACCACCAATTACATCAAACACACCACATACACACACATTACATCAACACACCACACCACATAACACAACACAACACAACACCACATTACATCAACACACCACTACACACCACATTACATCAACACACCACACCACATTACATCAACACACCACATCCACACCACATTACATCAACACACCACACACATTACATCAACAACACACCACACAACACATTACACACTTAACACACCACACAACCACATACATCAACACACCACACACAACCACATCACACCACACACATTACATCAACACAACCACACACCACATTACATCAACACATACACCACATTACATAAACACACCACAACATCAAAACATTCATCACACACAGTACATCAAAACACCACACTACACCACAAACATTCCACACCACATTACATCAAAACACCACACACACACCACCACATACATCAACCACCACTTACATCAACGACACCACATACATCAAACACACCTTACAACACAACATTCACACATCACATACATCAAAACACCACAACCACACCACATTACATCAACACACACGCACCACACCACACTACATACAACACACCACACACACCAACATTCACACACCACAGTACATCAACACACACCCACCACATTACATCAAACACACACCACACCCACATACATCAACCACATACATAACACACACACAATGCCACATCACAATACATCAAAACACACAACCACACCACATTACAAAACACACCCACACCACATAAACATCACCACACACACAACAACACCACCACATTACATCAACACACACAATACATCAAAACACCACACACATCATACATACACAACATCACACCACATTACATCAACACACCACACCACACAAACACCACACCACATTACACAAAACACCACTACAACACACCACATTACATACAACACACACCCCATACATAAACACAACCACACACACCAACAAACACATACAACAAACACACACATCACAATACACACCAACTATAAACCCCAAACACCACATACTAAACCACACCACATTACATCAACACACCACAACCAACACACCAATTACATCAACACACACACCACACACATACCATCACACACACCACAACACACCACATTACATCAACACATCCACCACATTACATCAAACACACTCAACACACCACATTACATAACACACACCACCAATTACATCAACACACACCACATTACATCACACACAACACACATTACATCAACACACCAATACAACAACATCCACCACATTACATACAACACACCACACATTACATCAACACAACACCAACATACATAACACACAACATACATAAACCACACCACATTACATCAAAACACCACACTACATCAACATACCACACCACATTACATTAACACACACACACCATATTACATCAACACACAGCACCACATTAAATCAACACACCACAACACCCACATCGCCACACCATACCACAACACATCAACACAACACATTACATCAACACAATACACCACAGTACATCACCACACCACACCACAGTACATCAACACACCATACTACATTACATCAACACCTACACCGCATTACATAAACACCACACCAAATTGCATCAACACAACACATTAATCAACACAACACACCACCAACATCGCCACACCACACCACACCACATCAACACAGCACACTACATCAACGACAATATACCACAGTACATCACCACACCACACCACATCACATCAACACACCACACCACATTACATCAACACACTACACCGCATTACATAAACACCACACCACATTACATAAAACACAACACATTACATCAACACAACACACCACCAACATCGTTACAACATAACACACCACATTACATCAATACACCATACCACATTACATCAACAAACCCCACTAATCAACACACCACACCACACAACATCGACACAACACACCATATTACATCAACACAACATACTACATTACATCAACACAACACACCACATTGTACCAACACACCACACCACACCACCAACATCGCACCAAAGTACATCAACACACCACACCACCACACACACACCACACCACACCACACACACCACACCACACCACAACCTCCCGCTCATCACGACCCACCTGCAAATGTCTGTAGTACAGCAACTGGTCAGGATGCCTTTCGAAAACCCTGTAAGACATCAGAATAGAGTTCCACACAAAGTTCTCTCGATATAGTAACGGTGCGCCGCCAGGTTGTAGCGCAACCAGGGCGCGTGGCGCTTGCACAGCAGGACCCCATTGTTGAGGCCGTCAGGAAACTCGCCGTAGGCGGCCCAGTCCGAGGTAGCCACGCAGGGGTAGTCCAAGAGCCAATCAGGGACTCGCATCGTCCACATGGCTTCGAAGTCGTGGTAGGCTCCTCCATACTTGTGCAAAATTGCGTATCTTGGAGGTGGGAAAAAAGACAACAAAACAAAATCAAACAATACAAAACAAAACAATGCAGTATTAAAAGTCTGTAAAGTCCATATGCAGGTGGTTGCCATGTGACTACGGACAAATAGATTGAAAAATAAAACATACACGATGTGATATTTTAAACTGCTGTTAAAGTATATAGCGTGTACTTACTTTTGTTTGTTTGTTTGTTTGTTTGTTTGTTTGTTTGTTTTGGTTTTTCGTTGTTTTTTGTTTGTTTGTTTGTTTGTTTTTTTGGGGATCATTGCACTTCGGTTGGTTACCCTTGTGCTCACCTTTTAATTAGTTTTGTTCGTCCTTTCTACGCCACCTTAATGGCCTTAGAAGCTGGAAAAGTTTTTACAGTGCGATGATGATGATGTCGATGAGGATGATATCATGATGCTATGGAGTTCCATCGAGGATTGAGACGGCGTGACAGGGCTATACTCTACGCTTACCATCATAATATATCCTGGCGTCAACCAGGCCTGAGAGATACAGATTTCAGGGAATCAGGCCTGATGATCCCGGGGAAAGACCTGCTGGCTGCTCGGAAAGATGTCAAACTTGGAATCCCGTTTGGGGCATGTCAGACCTTGCTGAACAGCAAAATAGTCTGTGTCTGGAGTATCATACCTGGCCACTTTGCGGCTGTTCAAACACCTGTGGTTGAAGTAAGACAACGTTGGGAGCTTCCAACTGCTATGTGTCGAGACTATAGTAAGGGGAAAGGTGCTGACAACTGTGGGAGCTGGTGGCAGGGCGGGCTGCCCGAAAGAGAGACGAAGACCAGAGTGGGGCGAGATGGACCTGGTTGGTGCACGTTGTGTGGGTGTGTCCAGGGGTTTGTCATCTCCCCACTATGCCAGTCGGTTTGTAAACAAGGTAATAGATGACAGGATCCGAATGGGTCATGCAACGCATGGACAGCCCTCCACCACCCCTCACCCTTTGCTTGAAGAAATGCAGGAAGCTGGTGGATAAAGTGAGGGAGTCAGAGGGTTAAGTTTTTGCAGATGGATGATAGGGTGCGACAGTCAAAGTACGCTGAACATCTGCTGTGCACGTTGGGGACATTTTGAGACGTGACAATTTTCGGTGGCTTGCTAAAACAACCCCCTGTTCCTTTCCATTTCCTCCATTCGCCATTTCGAGACACTGCCAGCATGTATGGGTTTGCCTGAGGATGGCTGGTCTATTTGAGTGGAGCACACATGGAACTGTCCGAGCATGATGAATCCTGCTTGAACAAACTCCAACACATCGACTTCACCCGAGTTCAGTATTCTGCACTGCCTTAAGGGGTCTGCAATGGGGTTATTGTTACTTTTCTTTAAAGCCCAGCCGAGCCATATCTGGGCTCTCCTCCAGGGGATGCCGGGGGCTCTCTCGATATGAATAGTATCCCTGCCTTCTGGAAATTCTGTGCTAGAAATTTCTTCTTTTCTCTCACTCTCTTTGTTTTTGTTCCTTCTTTGCTTTCTGTCATTTCTTCCTGTCATTTTATGCCTTGCCGGTCCATTCACCTGTGTGTGTTCGATAAAGTCTTAAGTACTTTCTCTTAGGATTGACAATGACACGTATTCAGTGCATTTTTGGCTCTAGGGAGGTGAGATTTGCGGAAGCAATTTTAGGTACCTTATGCCCGTTTTTATATGTGTTGGTGTCTGGACATGTAGATACGCTTAAATTTGTATTCAGGTGTGTTTTTTTAAATCACCTGTACGATAAAATGGACGGAGTGGTTAATCCAAGGGCATGTCCTCAGATTATATGCGCAAATGCATTGATAGGTGTACTTAATTTTGTTTTCTTTTTTCTGTTGAAATATCGTGTGTGTTTGAAGCGGTTATTGCCCTGATATGGCTCTATGCAGTCGGCTGGGCTTTAAACAACAATAACAGCAACAGTAACATCTGGGCTATAACCATCTTCAAAACAGACATACTATTTCAGTGTGATGAGTTCATCACCTATATCCTAGAAAGCAAAGGTAAGGGGTTGGAACTAAGCAGCAAAAAGACTGAAGTCATGGTGATCAGTAAAAAGCATGAAATCCCCTCATGCAAAATAACAGCAAACGGCACAACCTTGACACAGGTTGATAAGTTTAAATATCTGGGAACGATCATTTCACTAGACGGCAGATGCACATCATAAATAGCCAGCAGAATCGGCCCAGCCAAAACAGCATTCAAGAAGATGACAAGCATTCTTACCAGCAAATGCCTATCAATTAACATCAGGAAGAGACTTCTTGAATGTTATATAGAACCGATACTGTTATACGGTTGTGACGCATGGACAGTCAACAAGCAAAGCCAGAGCAAGACTGAGGCAGCCGAGATATGGTTTCTAAGAAGAATGTTGAGAGTTCCATGGACAGCAAAGAAAACAAACGAGACAGTCTTGATGGAGGCAGACACCAGAAGGTCATTTATAAGGCAGATTAGGAAAAGACTGGCAACATTTATAGGCCATTTTATGAGGAAAGGGGAATTGGAGCACCTGGTCACAACAGGAAAGCTGGAGGGAAAGACAGCACCAGTTAGACCCAGGAAAACATATTGGACGGACTTGCAGAGTGGCTGAGGACAGAGAGGGTGGAAGATGTGCTTGTGACAAGGGATAGAAACAGATGGAAGGCCATGATCGCCAACGCCATGTGGCAAGGCACTTGATGATGATGATGAGGTACACTCCATCCCAATCGTTCTTCACTACACAAGTCAATACCTCCACCTTCATCACCACCACCACCCTCCCGTCCCACACACTTTCCACCACTCATACACTTGTCCAGCCCCCTCTCCACCTCCCCCCCCCCCCACCCCCAGTCCTCCATTCAAATCAACCAACCTGGTGACGTCGCTCTTGTGGGCAGGGTTCTGCACCGTTTGCTGGAAAATCATCTCAGGCACTTCCGTGTGCACGAAGGTCACGTTTTCCCCACGCAGGGCAGCCCACCAACGTCCAGAAAAGCCAGCGTTACCGTGGATGTACACGTGGTGGAAACCGCCCACATACAAGGCACTCAGGACCGTCAAGAACTGGTAAAACTCCATCTTTTAGGGGACGTCCGGTTGACGGCTGAACCAGATCAGGTGGCTGATCCTGGGGATGGGGGGTCCCTCCTTCGTTTTCGGATGCATGCTGGCGCGGGTTCCGTAATACATCCACCGCGCCAGCTGTGAGAACGAAGAGTTGCTGTACATGATGGCCACAGGGTAGATGTCCGGTGTGTCCCGAACCACCACGCAGCGGGCGTTCTCTTCTGCATCCGGCGGATGTTTGTTGAAGACTTCCGGTTTGACGCAATCGGCGTGGGAGCCGAGGATCTTCTTCAGGTACTGGTGTTTGGCCTGGTCGTTGAAACCTTTGTTCGCGATGATCACGCCTCGCGTCACCTCCAGTCTGCTACTTCTGTCAGTCTGAGAATCCTTGCTCGGAGAGAAGGCGAACCAGAAAGGTCTGTGGGAGACGTCACGTGGTACACGAGTAATGATGACGTTGGAGCCCAGAAAGATGCCTCCGGCATCTTGCAGAAAGGTCAGCATCACATCCAGAAGCTTGGGCGACCCGCAGGGGGATGGCCTTTGGGTAGAGGGCGTAGGACCAGGCTAGGTAGAGACTGCTTCAATTCCTGGCCACATTAAGCAAATAAGAAGGTGGTTAGCCAACCAGTCGTTGTGGTGTAGTGATTAGTGCAATGGACAACCGACTGGAAGGCTGTGGTTCGAATCCCCCATCAGTCCTCTCAAAAATCATTGTGGGATTTTTCAGCTCCAGCTGGCTCCTGCCTGAATCCAACTGGCTCCTACCCACAGTTGGGCGTGCTATGGGTTCGTTGGGAAGACTTGGACCACACAGTCGAGTCTCATCCACTTCACAGATTGTCATTGAAGGTGTTGTTCAAATGTTCCGACCAGCACGGCAGGTATCTATATCTCTCAGGGCTGGTTGACGCCAGGATATATCGCAGTAGTAAGTAGTGTAGAAAATAGCAGTAGCAGGAGTAACAGTAGCAGTAGCAACAGTAATAGCAGCAGTGACAGCAGTAGCAGTAGTACTCATAGTATCAAATGGCAGCAGCAGCTGTAGTAGTAGTAGTAGTGGTAATAGTGGTAGTGGTGGTGGTGGTGGTAGAAGTGGTAGTAGTAATAGTAGACGTGATAGTAATTGTAGAAGCAACAAAAACAATGACACATAATGATAATCATAAAGAAGAAGAAGAAGTTAAGGACATTACATACGGATTGTTACGCCATGCACTTTCAATTCACTGCGCAGAAGAAATAAACTAGATTGTTTTGGAATTTTTTCACTTTACCATTTTTTGTTAATTTTCTGGTCATGACAGGTTTTTCCTATGCGAAATTCAGATTGTTCTTCCCAGGAGAAAGCACGTATGGTGCCATCTTGTTAATGTTTTCTTTTTTTTGTGTCGAGACACAAAATAGAACAAATAAAGTCATATTTCAGGGCATTGGAGAACCCAGAAAACCCACCCCACCATATGGTTGGGGCAGCAGAAGACAACAGACTCCAACGTGGAAAATCATGGATAGGACAGGCAGAAGATTCCATTCAGCATGTGTGTCAACTGACAGAACTCAAAGGGACAAAGGAATGGGAACATTATCCAAACCATTTCAACAATCGGTACAAAACTATCATACCCAAAAATCTAGTGAGACACTGTTGCGAATGACCACACGGGAAAACAAATGCAGAAATTCAGCTACTCATGGAACAACTAAGCTGCAATCCCAAAGATATAATCATATACACGGATGACTCAGTCACCAATAACAAAACTGGATGGGGCTTCACTGTCAAACAGAATGGAAACACAGTCGAGTCTCATCCACTTCACAGATTGTCATTGAAGGTGTTGTTCAAATGTTCCGACCAGCACGGCAGGTATCTATATCTCTCAGGGCTGTCAACTGACAGAACTCAAAGGGACAAAGGAATGGGAACATTATCCAAACCATTTCAACAATCGGTACAAAACTATCATACCCAAAAATCTAGTGAGACACTGTTGCGAATGACCACACGGGAAAACAAATGCAGAAATTCAGCTACTCATGGAACAACTAAGCTGCAATCCCAAAGATATAATCATATACACGGATGACTCAGTCACCAATAACAAAACTGGATGGGGCTTCACTGTCAAACAGAATGGAAACACAGTCGAGTCTCATCCACTTCACAGATTGTCATTGAAGGTGTTGTTCAAATGTTCCGACCAGCACGGCAGGTATCTATATCTCTCAGGGCTGTCAACTGACAGAACTCAAAGGGACAAAGGAATGGGAACATTATCCAAACCATTTCAACAATCGGTACAAAACTATCATACCCAAAAATCTAGTGAGACACTGTTGCGAATGACCACACGGGAAAACAAATGCAGAAATTCAGCTACTCATGGAACAACTAAGCTGCAATCCCAAAGATATAATCATATACACGGATGACTCAGTCACCAATAACAAAACTGGATGGGGCTTCACTGTCAAACAGAATGGAAACACAGTCGAGTCTCATCCACTTCACAGATTGTCATTGAAGGTGTTGTTCAAATGTTCCGACCAGCGCGGCAGGTATCTATATCTCTCAGGGCTGGTTGACGCCAGGATATATCGCAGTAGTAAGTAGTGTAGAAAATAGCAGTAGCAGGAGTAACAGGAATGGGAACATTATCCAAACCATTTCAACAATCGGTACAAAACTATCATACCCAAAAATCTAGTGAGACACTGTTGCGAATGACCACACGGGAAAACAAATGCAGAAATTCAGCTACTCATGGAACAACTAAGCTGCAATCCCAAAGATATAATCATATACACGGATGACTCAGTCACCAATAACAAAACTGGATGGGGCTTCACTGTCAAACAGAATGGAAACACCAAGCATGAAGAAAACGCTACATTTGATATCACAACATCCAGTCTAACAATGGAAATTGCACTACAATGGTTAACCTCACTGGATGACGACATGAAAGAAAGCCAAGCCTTCATCCTGATTGACTCAATGAATTTATTTCAAAAAGTGCAAAATGGAGTAGGGACCCCAGAATGGCACAAAGCAATGAACAGTATTGACCTCAACAGTCTCACGTGGATCTACTGCCCTAGACACGCAGGTGTTAAGGGAAATGAACGGGCCGATAAATTTGCAGGCAATGCCACTACAACAAAAATTCTCCATCTGGGAAAGTCTGAGGTCCTTAGACGCTTTAAATCATATCTTCGTGAACAAAATGTGAGTCATCATGGTCATCATCATTCTATAGATAGAGGAAGTGGCCGGAAATCCACAATGAAAGGAAAAACAAGAGCTATCATTAATCAGACCAATATTGGTATCATCTCAAAAGTAACACTGCCCAGACTCTTACAGCGTGGAATGGAAAGTGTTTGGGCTTTTCCTGAAACAGAAATAAAGGAAAAGTGAAGAAAAGGAAAAGACAACTGAAGAACAAGCAAGTCTGTGTGTGTGTTTGTGGGCTGTTTATTGATTGTTATCCAGATGTTCTGTAAGTTTGTCATGATATGTATGAGTATTTCCTCTTTGCTTGTGTTGTTGTTGTTGCTGTTGTTGTTGCAGCTGTTGTTGTCGGCCATCATGCTGTGTCGGAATGGGTGTGTATATATGAATGTATGTACGTGTGTATGTCTGTGTGCGGGCATGTGGGTATACGCATGTGTTTACTGTTATTTGTTATTTTCATCTCTTACCTGTTTATGTATCTACATACTCCTTTGTTTTGTATTTATTTATTCACCTACTTACTTACTTCTTATTCACTTACTTACTCACTTACTTACTTACTGACAGACTTCCTGGCTGACTGACTTACATACCTATCTATGATTAAGAAAATATTGTCTTCACCTAGTTGATAACAGCTGAGCATTTGGCATTGGCTGGGACGGTGGGCCTTCTGTCATGTGAGACGAGTTTATACAGGATAGCTAGTTGTGTTGTGATTCAGACCTTTAATCATTTATTTATTTACTTTATAAATACATGTTCCTCTTTTGAAGATAAGATACACACATACACATGTCTCGCCCTCCTTTCCTCTCTCTCTCTCTCTCTCTCTCTCTGTCTCTTCAAATCTATTTCTCTGACTGACAATATCTATCTTATCTAATGTATATGTTATGTGTAGTGTAATGTACAACCTATTTGAATGAGGGCTGGTTGTAAAGAAGCATATATTTCGCTTATTTTTTACCCTTTGTTTTTGCACTTGTTGTTTTCTCTCTCTCTCTCTCTCTCTCTCTCTCTTCTCTCTCTCTCTCTCTCTCTCTCTCTCTCTCTCTCTGTCTCTCTCTCGTCTCAAATGCATTTATTTGACTGAAAGTGTAATGATTCTGTTGTTGGAGTACCTATGTTATCTAAGGTATAATTCATGTGTAGTGTGATGAGACCCTCTTTGGGCGAGGACTGGATGTAAAAAAGCATATATTTTGCTTATTTCATGTCCTCCTACATAAAAATCTGTTTTATCTCTCTCTGTCTCTGTCTCTCTGTCTCTCTGTCTCTCTGTCTCTCTCTCTCTCTCTCTTTCTCTCTCCCACTCACCAGGAACCAAGAGTAATACATTTCGTTGTCGAGACGAGGCAACCGGCTGTAATGAAAGATAAACTTCACAGGTTTGAAGAGCCGGATGGCACTGAGCACGCCCAGGTAATGGTGGAACCCGAGGCTGGTGCCTGGCTTACACCACAGGTAATGCACAGTCGGGGGTACCTGGGGATTAAGAACCAAGGGTCACTGGGTCACTGACGAAGACTTCATAATGCATAGTCTGGGGTGCCTGGTGATTAAGAACCAAGTGCCATTGATGAAGACTTCAAAATGCATAGGGGTTAAGAAGCCAAGTACAATTGACGAAGACTTTATAATGCGTAGTCGTGGGGTACCTGTGGATTAAAAACCAAGGGTCATTGACGAAGACTTCATAACGCATAGTCGGGGGTACCTGGGAGGGGGGGGGTTATCTGGGGATGAAAACCAAGTATCATTGACCAAGACTTTATAATGCACAGTCGGGGGTACCTGGGATGAAGAACATAGTGTCATTGATGAAGACTTCAGGTACCTGGGGATGAAGAAATAGTGTCATTGATGAAGACTTCAGGTACCTGGGGATGAAGAACATAGTGTCATTGATGAAGACTTCAGGTACCTGGGGATGAAGAACCAAGTACCACTGATGAAGACTTCAGGTACCTGGGGATGAAGAACCAAGTACCACTGATGAAGACTTCAGGTACCTGGGGATGAAGAACCAAGTATCATTGATGAAAACTTCATAATACATAGTCGGGGATACCTGGGGGGGGGGGGGGGTGTACCTGAGGATTAAGAACCAAGTATTATTGACGAAGACTACCTGGGAATTCAGAACCAAGTACCCCTTGACGAAGACTTCATAATGCACAGTCGCGTGTACCTGGGGATTAAGAACTAAGTACCATTGACGAAGACTTCATAATGCACAGTCGGGGGTACTTGAAGGGGGGGGGGGGTACCTGGGGATTAAGATTAAGAACCAAGTATCATTGACGAAGACTTCATAATGCATAGTCAGGGTACTTTTGGGGTACCTGGGGATATGAATCAAGTACCGTTGATGAAGACTTCATAATGTACAGTCAGGGCACCTGGGAATATGAATCAAGTACCATTGATGAAGATTTCATAATGCACAGTCAGGGTACCTGGGGATATGAATCAAGTACCGTTGATGAAGACTTCATAATGCACAGTCAGGGTACCTGGGGATATGAATCAAGTACCATTGATGAAGACTTCATAATGCACAGTCGGGGTACCTGGGGATATGAATCAAGTACCATTGATGAAGACTTCATAATGTATAATGGGGGGTACGGGGGAGGGGGGGGAGGTACCTGGGATGAAGAACCAAGTATCATTGACGAAGTGGCTTCAAATAATTTGATGGGAGTGCAAAAAAAAAGTATCGCCGTTCTCTGTAAAATCAGTCAAAAACCAAACGTGGATCGCTATAGGTAGATCAACCTCTTCAAAATTGCAAAAGAGCACTTCTAACTTATTGATGACATTTCACTTTTCGTTGTGTAAACGCCTATCGTTTTCTGAAACAAAACGTTGAAACATCACGGTATAGCTTTCGTAGATATAGTTGTGTATGCTGTTTTAAGTGATATGTGCCAATACAGTTAAGTCCAGAGAGAGAGGGGGGAGAGAAAGAGAGAGAGGGAGAGAGAGGGAGGGAGAGAGAGAGAGAGAGACAGACAGACAGGGAGACAAGGAGACAGACAGACAGAAAGGGAGACAGAAAGACAGTGAGACAGGGAGAGACAGGGACAGAGAGAGAGACAGAGACAGAGAAAGAGACAGACAGTCAGAGATAGAGAAAGAGACAGAGAGAGATAGGAAACATCAGAACCATCCATTTTACATACCAATCTATACTATGAAGCTGATCATGTTTTAAAATGTAACAAATCTAGTATGCTCAAAAGACAGTGCAAAAAATACGTAGGAAAGAAAAGGAAAAGAAGAGGAGAAAAAATCATTAAAGAAGGACAGATCATCATCATCATCATCATATGCCCTGCAGCATGGCGTTGGCGATCATGGCCCTCCATACGAATCTATCCCTTGTCGCTGCAAGTACATCTTCTACCCTCTCTGTCCTCAGCCACCCAGTGAGTCCG
>JAPXFY010000023.1:59016589-59021589 GCA_030674185.1 Monoplex corrugatus
ATAAAGCAGTCAATAATCTTGGCATATGCCATAACCTTGCACATGATATGCTCCCACCCCCAACCCTGTCTTCCTACCTTTCCCATTTTCCATGCGCACACACACGTGCGTACAGAGGAAGCACACCATTATGAAGTCACAAAATGACAGATGCAGTAATCAAGCAGGTAAATGTCAGACTTGTTATAAGAATGTCTGGGTTGGGTCCCTTCTGGGTACCTCTTGCCTGGTGAAAAGGGTGGAGAATTTGTTTATGCAGCCTACCAGTGTCTGAAACCCCTTTGTGTGCATGCTCATGCAGAAAATCACATATGCAGTATAAAGATCCTGTAAGTCATGTCTTGTGTGTTTGGTGGCTTATGGAAGCTTGGCCCAGAAAGCATATCCACCAAATCATGGTATGCAGACTGCACAGTGTGGACAAAACCGTATATACACATCTGAGAAAATCTGAAAGCTATAGACAGCTTAAGGTTTTTCTAAACAAAAGTAACACAAACTGAGCAGATCTGTGCCACTAAAAAAAATAAGCAAAGATCAGGGAAAGGGAAATTCGTCATGATTGTTCTGTCCTTTTTTTTTTATACTAATTAGTTAATTAGTCGTCTTCATTTTCATTTTTATGGTAGAAAAACAAAAACAAAAATTTACATGTCTCAGAACATGGATAATCTTTCAGAATAGTATTCAGAATATTCATTTTCTCACAATAAAGGATTCATATGCCCATATAGTGATTATTTTTGTCACATAGAAAGTGTGTTGCAAGTGCATGATTTGTGCCTGCGGGCTGGTGGGTGCGTGTGTGTGTGTACACAAAGACTGAGTTATTAATTATGGTGCATGCAAAGTGTGTACTTAATTAATTTAATTACAATCTGAATTTATAAAAATTTCTGTTCTTCCTTGCCAGCATTAAATAAAAGTACAGGAAGTATATATCTATAAGAAAACATTTTGAGCCATGATTTATTGACACAGATGAAGCATGGGGCACACACACAGACACACACACACACACACACACACACACACACGACATACACAGACACACAAACACACACACACACACACACACACACACACACACACACACACACACACACACACACACACACACACAAAAAACATGAATAGCGTTCATTGCCTATGGTGTCATTATATTGAATGATTTCACAATATTGGAGTGACCAAGTTGCCAGGGAAGATAGAAAGTAATTGCTATATCTATTTTCCTTTAAAAATCCGAGTATAGCAATTTAGTTCGTCGTCACATTGGTAGTGTCAATGAAAAACAAATAGCTACATGTGTTTATGATGTCAGACGTCGTAAAGTACAGGAAAGGCTGTGATTACGTCCCTTGCTTGGGGGGGGGGGGGGGAGGCGTCCATTAACATGAATTTAAGGCACGAAAAATACCCAATATCATTAGCACTGACCGCTACTTCAGACTAGAAATGCATTAGAAACATCCATTAATATTAGTGCTTAGGATTGGTTAGATGACAGGCGGCAGAAATCATTATTATTAGCACTCAGGGCAACTAGATTGTTACTGATATTTTTGCTTAAAGCCCAGCTGACTGCGTCTAACAGCCATACCAGAGCTATAATCCAGGTGCATTACAAAAAGAAATAAGACAAAATAGTAGATGTATAAAATGCACACAATCTCCAACTTTTTGTCAGTTTTGTCTACAGCCCAGCCGACTGCTTAGAGCCATAGAGAGCTATAACCATTTCAAAACATACACGATATTTCAACAAGAAAAAAAGATTTAAAAAATTAGGTACACCGTATCAATGCATTTGCTTACAATATGATAATGTCTTTATCATCACCAATAACGATAACACAAGGAAAGATAGAAGTAGGGAAGCGGAGGGAAAAAGAGAGAGAGAATGGGGGAGGGGAGAGACAGACAGAGACAGGCAGACAGAGAGAGAGACAGAGAGAAACAAAGAAAGAGAGTAACAATGACAACGGTACTTTATTTCCCATCGGTCAAAGTTACTAGCGAAAAATAAAAGACATTTTTCAAAGCTGCTGTTGGTAATCTTACATGTCTACCTGGAACTAAGACTAAATATAACGAAAACCAAAATCAAAACCAAAACAAAATATCAGAGAGAGAGAGAGCGACAGAGAGTGTGTGTGTGTGAGAGAGAGAAAGAGAGAGTGGCAAGAGAGAGAGAATGGACAGACAACACATCGAGAGAGAGAGAGACAGACAGACAGACAGACAGAGAGAAAGAAAGATAGAAGTGAGAGAAAGGGACAGAGAGAGTGGACAGACAACACATCATCCATAAATCAAACTCATAGATCAACAAACAAACAAACAAAAACCCACGTCAACAACAATCCTGCATTCTGACACCCAAAAGAAAACAAAACCAAAACCAAAAAACAACAACAACCACAACCACCACCACCACAACAACAACAACAAAGCAGCAGCTTACACTACAAGTACGAGCATCATCATTCTGTTTCGCGTCGTCGTCACCCAACCACCTGTCCGTGTGAGCTTCACCCAGCCAGCCAGTCGACTGATCAATAAACTCTTTGCTCGCGCTGACTGTCAAACCTGAACCATCCACGTACCACTCCGTACACGAACACGGGAACCTTCGCGCACTAACGGTTTGTTGACAGAACGCTACGTGTACTCTCAAGATAAGCCACAACATACTAATACAACAAATAAGCCCAACATACTGAAACGAGAAACAAGTGAGAAGATGGGACTGTAATAAAACAATGACCTTTACATATGCTAATTGATCACGGCTTTACAAAGGAACTGAGAGATAAAGGCTGTTACATGTAAAACGAATATTATGTCAACCCTGGGAAGGGCCATCTCATCAGACGGCAGATGCACATCAGAAATAGCCAGCAGAATCAGCCAAGCCAAAACAGCATTCAGCAAGATGAAAAGCATTCTTACCAACAAATGCCTATCAATTAACATCAGGAAGAGAGTTCTTGAATGTTATTTAGAACCGATAATGTAATACTGTTGTGAGGCATGAACAAGCAACAAGCAAAGCCAGAACAAGACTGAGGCAGCCGAGATGTGGTTTCTAAGAAGAATGTTGAGAGTTCCATGGACAGCAAAGAAAACAAACAAGAGAGTCTTGATGGAGGCAGACACAAGAAGACATTCATAAGGAAGATTAGGAAAAGACAGGCAACATTTATAGGCCATTTTATGAGGATAGGGAAATTAGAACACCTGGTCACAACAGGAAAGCTGGAGGGAAAGAGAGCACCAGGTAGACCCAGGGAGAAAATATTGGACGGACTTGCAGAGTGGCTGAAGACACAGAGGGTGGAAGATGTGCGTGCGGCAACAAGGGATAGATGCATGTGGAGGGCCATGATCGCCAACGCCAAAGTGGCAGGGCACAAGATGATGTCAACTCTTAGTACTTACTAACTAATTAACTAACTAAATAACATACATAACATAACGTAACGTAACGTAACTACATAACAATAGTGATAGTTGTGGTGATAATCTTTGTTTAAATATGTTAACTACAGACACAGCATTAAAGCCTAAAGGAAGGAAGGATCAGAACAAGGGAGGGAAAATGTGACAACTGATGCGATGATGAACACAGATAAACCATGACACGCGCAACGTCAAAGAAAAGTTATAAAATCTAATAAACATCGACTTCTATATGCAGAGGGAGAGAAAGGGAGTGAAGGAGAGAGGGAGGGAGAGAGAGACAGAGAGAGAAGACAGACAGACAGACAGACAGAGACAGAGAGAGGAGCGAGAGAAGAAAAGTGATTGAAAGAGAGAGCAGAAGACAGACAGACAGACAGAGAGACAGAGACAGAGGGTCAGAGATGGTCAGAACATCGACTTCCATATGCAGAGGGAGAGAAAGGGAGTGAAGGAGAGACAGGGACAGAGACAAACAGGGAAAGAAAGAAAGAGAGAGAGACGAAAGAAAGAGAGAGAGAAGAAGGAAAGAAAGAAAGTGTATGTATTCTTTTTTTTTTTTTTTTACATATTAGTCATGGTCATGTTTGTCAACAGAGTATCTTCTTACATTGACAAAAGGCCACACCAAAAAAAATCATTCATTTAGAACTAACGACCGTTGAAATTGGATGTAACCCCGTTTGATCATACACTATCTGTCATAGCGACTGTACACACCGTTTTCACAATGGAAGCATAAACTATTGCTGCTTAATTAAAGCGAAACGTTGGTCCACAGTTTGCCCATTTAGGCCATCTTCAGAGTTATGCCCCATATAATCTGCACACACACACACACACACGCCCACACACACACGCGCGCCACACACACAACTTAACAAACATTGCGTCGCATCTAGTTTATTACGACATATTTATTACCCAACACTTTCGCTTGCTTGTGCACATAAAGTGCATGTGCATCCTAAGAAAATGACATTCCAAAACGGGTAAGAAGAAGAATCAAGAAAAAAATACAATGGCTACTGGGCTAAACCTATCTCTCAGTAAGCAGGCTACTCACTTGCGTACTTTCATTGGCGACCGGGCCGACTTCTTCAGCGGAACTGCTGGGTTGAGATCTGGCTACAGTGCACACCGCCGTGAGCGAACTCACGACAGCGCGACTGAACGAGAAAAAAATAGTACGGCTCGCTACATGACGCATATAAATTATATCACAGCTATGTGTTTTAAAATAAATGGACCTTGGTTGCATCAAGACACACGGAGCATTATGCATATAATTTATATCATGACAACTATGGTCTTTTTTAAAGTGGACTTCGATTGCATGCAAGACACACGTATCATCTGTTTACAGTTGTTCTCTCTCTCTCTCTCTGTCTCTCTCTCTCTGTCTCTCTGTCGTATCTTTGTTATCTAAGGTATAATTTATGTGTAGTGTGATGTAGACTCTCTTTGGTGAGGGCTGGATGTTAAAAAAAGCCTAAATTTTGCTTATTTCATACCCCCCCCCCCCCTCGTAAATG
>JAPXFY010000023.1:59026589-59044089 GCA_030674185.1 Monoplex corrugatus
CAGTTTTCTGATCTTTCTGGACAGAGCGTCACTCACACCTCCTACGTATGGATGGTGATGTGTCCCTTGCGCTGGTGTTGTTTCACTGGCTGTTGGGATGCGGTGTTGGATTTCCTGCCTCCCGGGCTGTTCCAGGCCCACTTTTTGTAGCCCGAGATGGTGAGCACTTTTTTCAGGTGGTTTGTCTCCTTGTCTTTTGCCTCTTGGGTACTGCATATGGTGTTAGCTCTGTGGGTAAGGGTTCGAATCACTCCCAGTTTGTGTTCAAGGGGCTGGTGGCTGTCGAACTGTAAATATTGGTCCGTATGAGTTGGTTTACGGTAGACCGAGAAGGATAGAATGCCATCAGTTCTGGTGATGAGGGTGTCCAGCATGGCTATGGAGTTGTTCTGTTCCACTTCCCTCGTGAATTTGATGGCTGGGTGTTGGTTGTTCAGATGTTCTGTGAACTGTTCGACCAGTTGCTGGGGGAGGATAGTCATGGTGTCGTCTACGTAGCGCCCCCAGTATCGTGGTGGGGAGTGGAAAGAAGCCAATGCTTTCTCTTCAAAATCCTCCATGAACAGGTTGGCTACTATTGGGCTTACTGGGGAGCCCATGGCTGCTCCTTCTTTTTGTTGGTAGAATTCACCTTGGAAGGTGAAGTAGGTGGTGGTGAGGCAGCAGGACAAGAGTTCACATACGTCGTCCACTGTGAGAGATGTACGTTGGTGGAGGGTTTGGTCGTTTTGTAACCTTCGGCGTATGATCTCTATGCTTTCTTTCACTGGTACGCTGGTAAATAGGGCAGAGACATCATATGACACAAGGAGTTCATCATGAGCGAGGGTGTAGTTACTCAGTTTTTCCACTAGGTCAGCACTGTTGTGGATGTGATGATCTGTGTGTCCTACGAGAGGTGATAGGATGTCCGCCACAAATCTAGCCGTCTCATACATGATGGAACCTCTGGATGCGACTATGGGACGGAGGGGGACTTCTTTCTTGTGGACTTTGGGTAGACCATAGAACTTGGGGACGTCGGACACAGTTGGGTATAATTTCCTGTACTGTTCTAATGACAGGCGGTCCGTCTCTTTCAGGCGTTTCAGTGTGTCTTTCAGTTTGTTAAGTTTTTGTTTTTGCTAGCACGGTTGACAATGCAGGATGTTGGGAGTCAGGGTGCGGGAGCCAGAGGGTTAAGGAGCCCGCTGTGTAATGCTTTTGTCTCACATTGTACAAGTCCCAGCAATCAAGGAGGAGGTGTCTGATGCTCAACGGCTCGTCTCATGGTATTAGTGACGTTGCTTAAAAGTGGGACTGGAAAAAAAAGTAGTTGACATAGATAGAGAGCTCATGGCCTTGGCATGCGAAATGAATGTGAAACTTGCTGAGTGGGTGCAAATAACTGAATTCGTAATAGGAAACACTTGATCCGAGCAGGCTCAAAAACAAAGAAGACATGGCTCAATCCACGAGACAGCACAAAAAATCAAACTGATTACATCCTGTTAAGAGATGAGAGAAAGTCTTTGACTGATAACAAAACTATTACCAGGCGCAGACTGTAACATCCTGTAATAGAGAAAGTTAGAATAAAACTTAAGAAAAAAAATCATCAAACTAAATCTTGGATCCTTTCGTGCAAAATTCAACGTATACGTGACGTTCGGCACAGTGAGGAACAACGGACAAATTAAAAAAAACAAAAAACTCAATAAAGGAAGCTTGAGAAGAAATCCCTAGAGTTTAAAGAAAAGCAAAGACGAACTGGATGACAAAAGAAATTTTGTGCTTCTTCTTCTTCTTCTTCTCTTTCAGGTAAAGACACACATGGACACTAAGCCCATGGAAGTCACCTTGCCGCGGTGGTAGCTCACAGTGGGGGCCGAACAAAGCGTGTCACTCAATGCCGCGTCGGCGCCCCGGAATAATCACATTACACCCCATCTATCCTTTGGCGTCCAGACAATCAACCACCACTCCGAGACTCTCCCGTTTGTCCGGACGCCCTTTCATCGTGAGTTTTTGTCATCTTCCACGGTGATCTCCAACCCCTTGAATCTTGCGAGTAGGATGCTCCTACACATTTCCGGTTTTGAGACCATCATTTCCACGTCCACCTCCCTCCACCGAATCAAGCCCTTGCATCTTCGGTATTTGGGCACTCGCAGAGGACATGATGAATGTTTTCGTCCGCTCCAGATCCACATTCACATAATCCATCCTCCTCAGTTCCGATGAAGTGGTAGTTAGGCCTTGAGCAGCTCGCAGTGACCAGTCCACAGCCGGGCATACAGTGTTCGTACAGATCTTGGCCATTTATTCTCTACCTCAAACTTCAGGGATCTTCTGTCACCATACGTTACTCTCGCTCTATCATGCTCGACATTCTACTTTTCTCTGTTTATCCTGGCTTTACCAATTTCTCTAGTCACAGGGATCAC
The DNA here is from genome assembly GCA_030674185.1 of Monoplex corrugatus. NCBI lineage: Eukaryota > Metazoa > Mollusca > Gastropoda > Littorinimorpha > Ranellidae > Monoplex > Monoplex corrugatus. The sequence continues at coordinate 59,029,016 of JAPXFY010000023.1, forward strand.
ATTTTGGTGCTTTCTCGAGCCGTCCTTTGCAAGTTCGTCAGCTTTCTCGTTTCCTTCAATGTCAACATGGGCTGGCATCCACATAAAAGTTATCGTTGTGTCGACTCTGGGCATGACATGTCTGATTTCGTTCAGCCAGTAGCTAGCATCCTTCCAGTCGTTGTTTGCCATCGCATTGACGAGTGACATGCTATACGTGCATATCGTCACATCAAACATATTACCCCGTCCTTTCCTCTTCGAGCACAATCCGTTCTATAGACTTCAACATGGCTACGCATTCCGCAGAGTACGACGAACAGTACAACCCCGCTGGTTCACTGAGTGCCAGTACCGATATCTTTTCTCTATTTCTCACCAGTATTCCAGCCCCTCCATTTTCTTGTCTGCCATCCGTTGAACCATCACTGTAGATAATGAAATCGGCCTTTATAGATAGGATCTTCTCCAGTGTAAGTGCCTTCAATTTTACGCTTGATGTGTGAACATGGGAAGGTAAAGGGAAAAGAGCAAGAAGACAAAAAGACAGATAAGGAAATCGGGAATACGTGCAGTAAAACCAAGGGAGGTCGGCTAGAAACAAAGCGCAAAGTAATCGCAAGACCAACTCAAAACAGACCCTAAGTTTCTGTACAGAAATACTGAAGAAAATGCTCGCTGGAAAAGAACGAGCACATCAACTGGTTTCTTAAAATTTAAAGACGGTACGATTATTATGGAAAAAGACAAAATATTAGATAGATGGGGAGAGTACATTAAAGACATTTTTGACGGTGACAGAAAGAACACATAATAAGAAAAAACGTCGAAGGACCACTAATGATGAAAGATAAATTTAGAGCAGCAAAGAAAAGTATGAAACGCGGTAAAAAGTCCTTAAGACCACATGATATTACTGCAGAAATGATTGAGGCTGTAGATGAATTTGGTATTGAAAAAGTACAGCCCTCCAAAATGAAATTTATGACACCGGAAAAAACTTCTTAAGATATGTCAAAGCCGATTTTTATTTCACTTGAAAAAAAAAAGCAGGGGCTGTAGAATGCAAACTCCATTGTAAATTCCACAATCAGCTTGATGAGTCATGTGACAAAGATTCCATTAAGAATATTCATGATGACGAAAAGGAAAGAATCAAAACAGAAATAACAAAAGAACAATGTAGATCTGTTGAAGGGTGAAGAACTATTCATGCCATATATATATGTATATGTATATATACATATGTATATATATACATATATATATGTGTATAAATATGTATTTATATATATATATGTATATATAAATATATATATAAAATTATATATAACTCTCATGGAAAGATCAGTTACTTTGAATAAAGACTTATGTTACGTTTTGTTGATTATATCAAGGCTTTTGATCAGGTAAGACACGAAAAATTGATCAACCAAAGTTTAAAAGTTCACAATTGACTGAAAAGATTTAACAATAAAAAGCGATGTTTACTGGGAACAAACAGCAGCAACAAGAGTCGAAAATGATATAAGCTTCTTTTAGAATGCCAAAAGAGGGGTTAGACAGGGTTGTGTTCTTTCACCAGATTTGTTTTCATTTTACATTGGGACTTCCAACTGCTGTCGAGACTATAGTAAGGGGAACTGAGCGAGAAGCAATAAATCATAAATGTCGTTATCATAGCTATTGTTTATTAACAAGATTCTTCTTAATAAGTAATAACAATGACATTTATGACATACTGAATCCTGTTAATAAGTAATAACTATGACAACGATATTTTTGACATTGATTATTGTTAATAAGTAATGACAGTGACATTTATGACATGTTGAGTTTTGTAATGAGTAATAACTATGAGAACGACATGTATGATATATTGAGTCTTTTTAGTAAGAAATAACTATTACAATGACATTTATATCAAATTGTTTCTTGTTAATAAACAATAGCTATGATAATGACATTTATGATTTATTGCTTCTCGCCAGTAACTGTGTCAATGACATTTATGACATGCTGATTATTGTTAATAAGTAATAACAATGACAGTGACATTTGTTACATATCGATTCTTGTTAATAATAGTAACAATGACATTTATGACATCGAGTCCTGTTCATAACTATGACAATGATATTTGTGACATTGCTTCTTTCCAGTAAGTAATAACTGACAATGACATTTATGACATATTGAGTCTTGTTAGTAACAACTGTGACAATGACATTTATGACATATGAGTCTTGTTAGTAACAACTGTGACAGTGACATTTATGACATATTGAGTCTTGTTAGTAACAACTGTGACAGTGACATTTATGACATATTGAGTCTCTGTTAGTAACAACTGTGACAATGACATTTATGACATATTGAGTCTTGTTAGTAACAACTGTGACAATGACATTTATGACATGTTGAGTCTTGTTAGTAACAACTGTGACAGTGACATTTATGACATATTGAGTCTTGTTAGTAACAACTGTGACAGTGACATTTATGACATGTTGAGTCTTGTTATAAGTAATAACCATGAGAACACTTATGAAATATTGCGTCCTGTTAGTAAGTAATAACTATGACAGTGACATTTGTGACACATTGATTCTTATTAATAAATAATAGCTATGATAATAACGTTTTTATGACATATTGAGTCTCGTTAGAAAATAATAATTATGAGAGTTATGTTCATGACATATTGATTCTTGTTAATACCTAATAACATGACCGTGATTTTTATGACAGATTCTGTAATGATAAGTAATGACTATGACAGTGACATTTTTGACACATCAAGTTCTGTTTATCCACCGTTGGGATGCCAGGGGCTCTTTCAGTATAGATAGTATCCCCCTTTCTGGAAATTCTGTGCTAGAAATGTCCTCTTTTCTGTCACCCTCTTTGTTTCTTTCTTCCTCTTTTGCTTTCTGTCATTTCTTCCTATCATTTTCTGTCTTGCTTGTCCTACTTTTTCTTAGGACTGATGATTGGGTGTATGTATTAAGTGCATTCTTGGCTGGAGGGAGGTGAGACATGCAAAAGCAGTTCTAGGTAATTAATGCCTGTTTTTATATTTGTTTTGGTGTCCTAAGGTATGGTTAAATTTGTATTCAGGTGTGTCTTTCTTTCTTTTTTTTTCCTGTTAAAGTTTTGTATGTTTTGAAGTGGTTATAACCCTGATATGGTTCACGCAGTTGGCTGGGCTTAAAACAACAATATCAAGAACAATAACATACTGAGTCTTGCTAGAAATAATAACTGTGACAGTTATATTCATGACATATTGATTCTTGTTAATATCTAATAACAATAACAGATACGTTTATAGTAGATTGTATCATGTTAATAAACAATGACTATAACAATGACATTTTGACATTTTGACATGCTGAGCTCTGGTAATTAGACATCTTAGGTGAACACCCTGGTCTGTCGAGTGACAATTATTGTAACATTAGGTTTACTGAATCAGATCAGACTGCGTAGACTGGAAGAGGACGCACACAAGTAATACACAATTCCCCGAGTGCGCTGCAGATTGGTAGGCAGTTTCAGTTTCAATTTCAATTTCTCAAGATGACGTCTCCGTGGTCGGAATGAATTCCATATGCACTAACGTCACAGGTGCCATGTGATGGAGAAGATCCACAATAATCACGACACAAGCCTTAAGCCTGCACATAAACCCATGAGCTGGCCAGGTCCTGAGGTCCTACCTAGACAGTTCCATAACCCTGAGGTCGTGGGGAAGTGAGGTGGCAGAGACCTCAACTTTTCCGGGGCCAGCACCACGAGGGCGGCGCCCATCCCCTCTCCCTCGTTTAAAAATTCATATTCATTTTCATATTCGTATTTTTTTAACCAAGACTTCAGAAAGGCAAGAAGGCTAATTGGTCTTCCAGGGTTGGGACCTGGGAAATCAACCTATCTCTCCAATGTTTGTGAAGGTAAGATACACACATACACATGTCATTCACATGTAACCACGGTAATTCCAGTGGAATGCTGATAAAATACAAGCATGAAATATAGACTAGGTAAAACATTGTCTAGGTAGGGCCTCAGGATCTGGCCAGCTCATGGGTTTATGTGCAGGCTTAAGGCTTGTGCCTCGGTTACTACATACGTTGCACCTGTGACGTTAGTGCATATGGAACTCGTTCCGAGTGCGGAGACGTCATTTTGAGAAACTGAAACTGAAACTGAAATTGACATGACTGTGGTCAGTGGTGATCGCTGGACCTGGTTGACATATCCTGACGGCTCCATGGGGAAGCATGCTTTTTTTTTTTTTTATTTGTTTGTTTAAGGATCATTGCACTCAGGGAGGTTACCTTAGTGCTCACAATTTTTTTCGTCTCATTTTCTACGCCACTTTAATGGCCACAGAAGTTGAAACAGTTTTTATTATGCGATGATGATGATGTCGATGTGGATGATAATCATGATGCTATGGACTTCCATCTAGGATTGAGACTGCGTGACAGGGTTGTACTCTACGCTTACTATCATGGTATACCCTGGCGTCAAACAGGCCCGAGAGATACAGACACCTGCGGTGCTGGTCAGAAGATTTGAGCAACACACCTCAATGACGCATCCGCAAAGTGGATGAGACTCGACTGTGTGGTTCCAGTCTTCCCAATGAGCCCATAGCACGCCCAACTCTGGGTAGGAGCCGGTTAGAGCCGAAAAATCCCACAATGATTTTTGAAGGTACTGATGGGGATTTGAACCCACAACCTTCCAGTCTGTAGTCCGTTGAGTTAACCACTACACCACGGCGACTGGTGATGGGGAAGCATGCTACTGCAGTAGCACTTTTTTGGAGGACTCGGGTACTGAGCTGTCTCCCGTCGATTGGGGAAAGGAAGGATGGATGGGTGGGTGGATGGGTAGATGGATAAATGGATGGATAGATAGACTGTTAGATAGATAGATAGATGGACAGATAGGTAGACAGAGAAATATGAATATATATATATATATATATGTGTGTGTGTGTGTGTGTGTGTGTGTGTGTGTGTGTGTGTGTGTGTGGGGTGTGTGTGTGTGTGTGTGTGTGTGTGTGTGTGTGTGTGTAAGGGCGGATAGATAAAAAAGACACAAAAACCAAAAAGGCAGAAAAAAATCAAAACACATCATCAAGAAACGAATCGAGCACATCAAACAAAAGCAAACGAATATTACAGTTTACGACCTCCCCCCCCCCCCCCCCCCCCAAAAAAAAGCAAATAAAACAAAAAAACAAACAAACAAAAAATACCGTAAATAACAGAGAAAAGTGATCCAATGAAAGCAAAATAATCAATTTCCCCTTAGAAAAATAAAGAAAAGCGGGGAAAGGAGAGGAGAGAGTTGTTACTGAAAACGAGAAAAATCAATGCTGGCAACCCCAAGCTCCGAACATCAAGCATTTTTTTTCTATAGAGTGGTGAATGGTGAACAGGTGTGTGTGTGTGCAAATCCGCTTTGAGCCTTGCATCTCATTCTGCGTGTATAGGGCCTATACATACGTACGCAGAACGTCCGGTATGCACGTTAACGATCCAGCGAGTTGCATCAGTGTCTAGGTAGTGTCATACGGAATTCGGAATTTCGGAGTTCCAAGAGGGATTCATCGCCCTCGAGCAAATTCCATATGCGCTCCACCCCAAATCTGCCAACACTTGTATGGCGGTAGACGTCTTTAGTCAGGCACAAACTCAATGCGCTGGCGAGATCCAAAAATGGCGGAGGAGGTCGGGGAGAGGGGAGGGGAGGGTGGGGGGGGAGGACTGGACATTATGAAAGCCTATTGTTATTGTTATTCTTGTTTAAAGCCCAGCCGACTGTGTAGAGCCACCTCAGGGCTATAAACATACAAAACTTCAACGAATAGAAAAAAAGAAAAGAAAAGAAATACAAGTACACGTATCAATGCATTCACGCACATAATCTAAGTACATGCCCCTGGCGTTGACCACTCAGTCCAGTTTATCGCACAGCGGGTTTAAAAAAACACACCTGAATACAAATATAAGCATACCTAAGGACACCGAAACATACATAAAACGGGCCTAAATTACCTAAAATTGCTTCCGCACATCTCACCTCCCTAGAGCCAAAAATGCGCTTAATACATATACCCAATTATCAATCCTAAGAAAAACGTAAGAAAGATTTTATCGAACGCATACAGGTGAATGGACCAGCAAGGCAGAAAATGATAGGAAGAAATGACAGAAAGCAAAGGAACAAGGCAGAAACAAAGAGAGTGACAGAAAAGAGTAATTTCTAGCACAGAATTTCCAGAAAGAGCCCCTGGCATCCCCACGGGGGCTATGAAACGCTAAACTGACACGACCAGAATGATTGAAGTGTTATTGTGGACAGTGGACATGCCAGTTTTTGTGTTGTGGGCTAAGAGTGAATTCCAGACATCAGAATTGGAGTACCATGGCTCCATGGAAAGAGAGAACCACCCCGGGAACGCGGCCCACCCACCAAATACGGAGTATGTAGACTGTGCAGCAAATTACCGCCTGCATAGTTTGGAGAAAAAAAGCAATGTGCATGACCCGTGAGAATCAGAACGCTATAAAAATTGAAAAAATAATTTTCAACTTCAACAGAACTAACAAAGGTAACATAAAAGTTCCAAACAAACAAACAAAAAAGCCTGCTACATAACAATATTCCTACAGAATCAATAAATGATAATTTGACTTTATACATCGCTAGTGATGATAAAACTTGCCTGATACAGTTTCCTTAAAGGAAATAAATCAATGATTAAATCTGACACGTTCCGAAACAAGTAACATAAGTTGATCGTTATAGTAGAGCGTAGAACTGTCAATGGAATTCCACGGACAGCAATGAAAACAAACGAGACAGTCTTGAAAGGGCAAACACAAAAAGAGCATTAATGGAGAAGACTAGAAAAAGACAATCAACATTCATAGGACATTTTATGAGGCAAGAGAAACAAGAGCACCTGGTCACAACAGGAAAAGCTGGAGCACCAGGTAGACTCAGGGAGAAAATACTGGACGGACTTGCAGAGTGAATGAAGACAGAGAAGGTGGGAGATGTACTTGCAGCGACAAGGGATAGATTCGTGTGGAGGGCTAAGATTGGCAGGGCCATGTGGCAGGGTACATGATGATGATGACGACGACGATGATGATAGAAAAGCAAAAAACCGTAGTAGACTGTAAAAACTCACTTCTTGGCTGTTTTTTTTTTTCTCCAGTCGACTCTTAAAGGCCACGCAGCACTACACAGGATCGGCGAGTCTCTCTAAATATCATAACCGCATCAAACCTTTCGCTGGTGTGAGCAGCAGCTGTTTCGAAACTCAAGTTAAATATTAGAGCTCCAAGCAGCACTAAACGTCGCGTGCACACACATACACACACACACACACACACACACACACACACCACACACACACACACACACACACACACACACACACACACACACACACACACACACACACACACACACACACACACGCCCACGGGGCTTAAACAACATAAGGTAAAAATTATTCTCTAACATTCCCTCCCCCTTCTCACATGCACAAGACTAAAATCCAAAGACAGATGAAAAAAAAAAGCTCTGATGTATAAAAAAAGAAATATTTTGTAAGAGTATATTCTATCGCGAGTTGAGAAAAACCATCACTATAATCCAAGCCTGGGGAATTAAAACATTTTATCAGTTAACAGTAATAACGATAAAAGACATATAAAGTTCCTTTCTAATAACTATCACCGAATTTCCATAAGACCTCCCTCGAGTACGCGGACTAAAAATTAGAACCATGCTGGATAAAATCAGAGGACACAACTCATGAGAATTATCTCCCTTGTTGTATAGAACTTCTCAGATCTAACACAGTTTGCGCTACCCATTCAGCTAGCATAGAAGCAGATACAGGAGTGTTCTGAGCTTACTGTTTTGGTACTTTTTATCTGCTTCTATGCTAGCTGAATGGGTAGCGCAAACTGTGTTAGATTTGAGAAGTTCTATACAACATGGGAGATAATTCTCAAGAGTTTTGTCCTTTGATTATATTATAAAAATTCTCCCCGCTTCCCTCTTATTTCTTTGGTATTACCTACATGCTGGATAAAGATCAATTTTTCTGACAGAAGATCAATACCGTCCTTCAGCGGCTTCAGTATTTATGCCCAGTCCCCCCACCCCCACCCCCCTCCCCTTCAACCAAAGTGGAGTATCAGGCCTCGTAGCCATGTCACTTGCCTATACTGAAAACAAAACAAAACAAAAAAACCTTCGAATCACAGAAGGAGAGTTTTCTCTCCCCTTTACCATCCCCCCCATCACCCTCGTACATTTTGAGTGATCACCAAAGTGTAAGTCGTTTTGAATGAGATGAGAAACCAAAGTCTGGTGTGCATGCACGCACTTGGCGCACGCACGTCAAAGATCCCATGACAACAACAAAGAAGCTGTCCCTGTGAAATTCTGCAGAAAAAAATCCACTTCCAATTTAAACACACATTTATAACCCTTTGACTCCCGCCACCCATGCTAACAAAGCAAACACTTAACCCTTTGACTCCCTCACCCTATCCACCAGCTTCCTGCAGGATAGGGTGAGGGAATCAAAAGGGGTTAAGTTTTTGCAGTTGGTGGATAGGGTGCGGGAGTCAAAGGGTTAAGTTTTGCAGTTGGTGGATAGGGTGCGGGAGTCAAAGGGTTAAACGGATGGTGCCGCACTGTGGCAATGCCATCTCCCTTGGGAGAGCAGTCCAAATTTCACGTGATAAATCCATTGTGACGACAAAAATAAGAAAGAAATAAAGAAATACAAACAAATAAATACAAAAACAAAAAGCAACCAACTCCTTCGAGAACATCATTTATCGGTGTCAATATAGAATTAGAAAAATTATAGCTATTTTATGAGGAAGTGGGAATTGGAGCACCTGGTCACAACAGGGAAGCTGGAGGGAAAGAGAGCCCGGGTAGACCCAGGAGAAAATATTGGACGACTTGCAGAGTGGTTGAAGACGGAGAGGGTGTGAAGCGGAGGGGATAGAACATATGGAGGGCCATGATCGCCAACGCCATGTTGCAAGGCACTTGATGATGATGATGAATATAGAATTAAGGTCTCTTCTCAATCGACATCCAGGCCCATTGCTAGTTCCAACATAAAACTTTTATCCTACAGACTAACTGCTATGCAACAGCCTGAGGTGGCACTGAGCTGGTTTATCTATGTTAATCAACAGGACAGATTTTGAGTCATGTTATTCACGCCGAAAACATTTGTTGCTGTGGGGTGTGACTGGATCATGTTCTGTGAGAAATTACAAGTAAAGGATGAATCAATGATGCATTTTGATATCAACTGTCTCCAGGACAGACGGGTAAGGAAGGGAATAGTCACTTCAGTTCAGCCGAGCACTAAGGCAGCATGCAGGTTCCAGCGTTCAATAAGATGTTTGATGCTGCGTGGACAACCACCAGGTATTGGGGGGAGGGGGAGGGGGAGGGGAGGTTAGTCAACAGAACACAAAAACTTTAAGACATCTCCCAGCTATAGACTGTTTGTAGACTATTTGCGCTAATATAAACAAAATTATTCTCATCATCTCTTACTACAAAGCATCTCAAACCTCACCCCAAGAAAAAGCAGAAAGCATATATATACTTCTGAAGACACAATTTCTTATCAAAAGGTCAAAACTCCAAGACAAGGAAGAATTAACATTGTCTGCATTAGGCACCCTTTCCAAATGCTGAAGATCCCAGAAAAAGACAACATGGGCTTCAATATATGATCCACAGGAGGACTGCAAAGTAAACATATAGAGTTGTATGTACCACGTAGGTTAGCCTGGTAACTACAATACAGGCTGGCTGGCTCTGTTGATAGAGCCACAGACTCATGATCTGACGACTGGAGTTCAATGCTACCCTGCAAAATAAAATCTGACATGTTCGCTGTCCATCATTAATACTCAAATCATTCTGGTTAACCCTTTGACTCCCGCACCCTGTCCACCAGTATCCTGCATTGCCAACCATGCTAACAAAGCAAAAACTTAGCCCTTTGATTCCCTTACCCTATCCGCCAGATTCCTCAAGGAGCCCCCGTTTTCCCCTTTCCTCATTTCAGGACCCACAAACTCAACAGGTGTGCCAGATGACATTGGGCAGATGTGGGTGGCGAGCATGGTCTGCCTGCCATGAATACCTATCCAACAAATTCTACATTTCAAACTTCAATATCTATTGGTTCCAAAAGCAAAACGACAAACAAATTCAACAGCCATTTGCAAATGCGTCTTCATATACCCCTTCTATCCATGCACAGATTTCAGCAGTATGGCAAAACACCAGAGACCAACAATACAGAAAATATATGGAGAACTGCATCATCCACCGACTGGGAACAGTCCAGTCGGCAGGCCTGAACACCAGAACTGCCGACGTGTAGCGGTGCCTGGGTCCTTTCCTTGTCCTACTAATCCCTAATGTTTCCCCTCTTCTCCCCACCCCAACCCCCTACCCCCTCCCTCCCCCTTTTTTTCTCCCAGTTCTGCTCTGTCTTTTTAAGTTTTGTTTTTAACTACAAAATTTCTCTATTGTCTATCCTGAGTAACACTCACTCTGTCCCCTCTTTCCTTGAACTGGTTTCAATACTCCTCTGTCATTTTATTTTTCACTTGACATAGGGCCTGGGTTCGAAACGTCGTGTCTTATACTCCCAAGGATCACTTACAAACAAGGTATTTTTTCACATTTTGTTTTACCCTTCTATATCAGTCTACCATAAAACCATTCACTTTGATTACAAAAAACAAAAAAAATGTGGGTACCAAGAGACCACGATGAAGTGGCGAAAATAGATATCCAGCAAGATGAACCTGACAACAGTGTCAGCTGTTATTGTTATTGTTGTTATTGTTTAAAGTCCAGCAGACTGCGTACAGCCGTATCAGGGCTATAATATTTTTAAAGCATGCAAAATACTTCATCAGGAAAAAAGAGAAAAGACAAGAAAAGTAAGAACACATATCAATGCATTCGCGCATATAATCTAAGTATATGCCCCTGGCGTTGACCATTCCGTCCAATTTATCGCACATGGGGATTTAAAAAATAAATCTAAGTACAAATTTAGACATAACTAAGGACACTAAAACATATATCAGAAAAAAACAGACCTAAGTTATCTGAAATTGCTTTCGCATATAATAATAATAATAATAATAATTACAATATTTATATAGCGCAAAATCTCGATAAAAATCAAATCTAAGCGCTGAACATACACTTACGCACGCGCGCACACACACGCACACACACACTTACACATGGCTATAAATGGGGAAAAGAATAAAAGCAATGGAAAATTATAGAGATCACTTTATATACAAATATATATTACAATGTGATGCCCCTCCGAGTGGAGACAGGCTACAGAGGGGGGATGAGTGAGGTCAGGATTTTATGCAGAGGAGAAAAGGTGAGTTTTGAGAGCGGACTTGAAGGAGATAAAAGTAGGTTGCTGACGGACAGAGAGAGGAAGTTTGTTCCAGGAAAGTGGACCAGAAACAGAGAAGGCTCGTGGACCATAGGTATTGAGCTTGGTGCGTGGAAAGCGAAAAGTCAGAGGATCGGAGGCAGAGCGGAGAGTACGTGAGGGAACATAGATCTCAAGTAGGCTTGACAGGTAATCGGGGGCTGCGTTATTGAGGCTTTTCCCTAGAGCCAAAAATGCACTTAATACATGTACCCAATTATCAATCCTAAGAGAAAGTACGTAAGACTTTATCGTACACACACAGGTGACTGGACCAGCAGGGCTGAAAATAATAGGGAGAAATGACGGAAAGTAAAGGAATAAGGCAGAAACAAAAACTGACAGAAAAGACGAACTTTCTAGCAAAGAATTTCCAAAAAGTGGGGATACTATTTATGCTGAAAGAATCCCCGGCACCCCCATGGGAGGGTGTGTGTGTGTGAGAGCTGACTATGTAGACAACGAAACAAAGAAAAAGAAAGAAAATTATTATCAGTACAATTTCTTTAAATCCCGAATATGATATTAGTCGTTCTTGTGTGTACATGAATGTGTTTGTATGTGTGTATATACATATATATGGGGGGGGGGGGGTTGTTAGGACATCTATTTTATCATACAAAATATTACCTATGCTGATGAGTGCATGAGGGAGAGAGAGGACGGGACAGAGAGAGAGAGAGAGAAAAAGAGAGAGTGAGTGTGTGTGTGCGTGAATGTGTGCGTGCATGTGTGTATAAGTGTGAGAGTGTGTATGTGTGCATGTGTGCATGTGTGCGTGCGCACATGCATGAGCGCGAGCTTGCAGATTTGACAGAAATATCATGTCAGTAGGCGCAAACATGGAACCTTAGTTTCAGTTTCAATTCCAGTTTCTCAAGATGACATCTCCGTGCTCGGAATGAATTCCATATGCTCTAACGTCACAGGTGCCATGTGATAGAGAAAATCCAGAATGATCATGGCACAAGCCTTACGCCTGCACATAAACCCATGAGCTGGCCAGGTTCTGAGGTCCTACCTAGATAGTTCGGTAATTCTGGGGTCGTAGGTGAGTGAGGTGGCAGAAAAGTAACAAGGTTAACTGGTCTTCATGGGGTGGACCTGGGAAATCAACCTATCTCTCCAATGCTCTATACCAAAGCAATGCCCTGCTCTTCACGATTTTCAACTGCCGTGGGATCTTTAGCATGCGCAATCACAAGGCACAACGGGTCCGACTCGTTTTTCGTCCCCCTCCGAAGGACGAGACGTTCAGTTCGATTTTCCGGTCAAACGGCTGCTGAATGTCTGGTCAAGCTACTGCTGGGCTTACAAAAAATAACAAGCAGGGCATCAGAACTGCTGCTCTCTAAACAGTCAGCTTTGTACCAAGTCTGAGAGTTTGGTCTTGCCACAAAATGTCTTTGGGGATTTTTCCAGTGTCATAAATGAAATTTACGACACTGGAAAAATCCCCAAAGACATGTCAAAATCAATTTTCATTGCACTTCCAAAAAAGACAGGGGCTATAGAATGCGAACTCCATCGCACAATCAGTTTGATGAGTCATGTAACAAAAATCCTGTTAAGAATAATCATGATGAGGACAAGGAATAGAATCAAAAGAGAAATAGCAGAAGAACAGTGTGGATTTGTGGAGGGGAAAGGAACTATTAATGCCATATACATCCTAAGAACTATCATAGAGAGGTCAATTGAGATGAAGGATTTGTATTTATGCTTTGTTGACTATACCAAGGCTTTCGATTGGGTACGACATGATGAATTGATCAACCAACTGGAGAGACTCAATGTCGATGGAAAAGATCTACGAATAATCAGGAATATGTACTGGGAACAAACAGCTGCAATGAGAATAGAAAACAATATAAGCTCTTTTCAAACATCAAAAGAGGAGTCAGACAGAGTTGTGTTTTGTCACCAGATCTGTTTTCACTGTATAGCGAAAACATCATGAGAAACCTAGAAGACCCTGGATTAAAGGTTGGAGGGAAAATGATAAACAACATTCGGTACTCAGATGACACCGTGCTAATTGCAGAAAATGAAAGGGACCTACAAAACCTTGTGAATATACTAGAAACAGAAAGCAAAGGTAAGGGGTTGGAACTAAACAGCAGGAAGACTGAAGTCATAGTGATCAGTAAAAAACATGAAATCCCCTCCTGCAAAATAACAGCAAATGGCACAACCTTGACACAGGTTAATAAGTTCAAATACCTGGGAACGGTCATTTCATCAGACGGCAGATGCACATCGGAAATAGCTGGCAGAATCGGCCAAGCCAAAACAGCATTCAAGAAGATGACAAGCATTCTTACCATCAAATGCCTATCAATTAACATCAAAAGAGAGTCCTTGAATGTTATATAGAACCAATACTGTTGTACGGATGCGAGGCGTGGACAGTCAGCAAGCAAAGCCAGAACAGGATCGAGGCAGCCGAGATGTGGTTTCTCAGAAGAATGTTGAGAGTTCCATGGACAACAAAGAAAACAAACGAGACAGTCTTGATGGAGGCAGACACAAATAGATCACTCATAAGGAAAATTAGGAAAAGACAAGCAACATTTATAGGCCATTTTATGAGGAAGGGGGATCTGGAGCACCTGGTCACAACGGGAAAGCTGGAGGGAAAGAGAGCACCAGGTAGACCCAGGGAGAGAATGCTGGACGGACTTCCAGAGTGGCGGGGATGAAGAGGGTGGGGAAGATACTGGGGGCAACGAGAGATAAAGATGGTTGGAAGTCCATGGTCGCCAACGCCATGCAGAAGGCACCTGATGATGATGATGATGACAACTCTGCTCAGCTTTCCAAAAGCAACACACACACACACACACACACACACACACACACACACACACACACACACACACATACACACATACACACACATATGTGTATGTATGTATTATCCCAAAAGAAACATGCATGCGTGCGTGCGCGCGTGCGTGCATGCATGTTTCTTTTGAGATTCCTCAATAACTGAGCCATAAAACTAAGTGATAAACATCGTAATGATTATGTAAAAATAGAAATGTTGTGAGTAGCATCTGAACTCCACCAGTAAGGCAAGATCTATCTATCTATCTACCTATCTATCTATCTATCTATCTATCTATCTATCTATTATTATATATCTAGATCGTATAATATATATATATATATATATATATAATACATATATGCATATATGTATGTATGTATGTATGTAGATGTATGTATGTATGTATATGTATGTATGTATGCATGTATGTATGTATATGTATGTATATATTATGTACATGTAAGTGAGTCCGCTAAAATACTCACAGAACACAGATTTATTTTTGTTATAACAATAGATGGTACTAACTACAAGTAAGATGCGCCAGTGGTCTTATGCGGGGCTGATTGTTTGTGGCCTTGCTAGTGCAGTTCAGATGCTACTCACAACATTTCTTATTATTTTATACATCATTATGGTGTTCATCAGTTAGTTTTATGGCTGTCACATGTAACGATGTAGGTGACTGGTAGTGTCTTGCAG
>JAPXFY010000023.1:59051589-59054089 GCA_030674185.1 Monoplex corrugatus
CGCCTTCTTGCTTTTTTTTTTCTATCATTGGAGGAAAATTGATCAACAGCATTCGTATCGCAGATGACACCGTGCTACTTGCAGAAAATGAAAGTGACCTTCAAAACCTTGCAGCTTGTGAATATACTAGAAATAGAAAGCAAAGCTAAAGGTAAGGGGTTGGAACTAAATAGCAGGAAGACTGAAGTCATGGTGATCAGTAAAAAACATGAAATCCCCTCATGCAAAATAACAGCAAATGGCACAACCTTGAGACAGGTTGATAAGTTCAAATACCTGGGAACGATCATTTCACCAGACGGCAGATGCACATCAGAAATAGCCAGCAGAATCGGCCGAGCCAAAACAGCATTCAAGAATATGAAAAACATTCTTACCAACAAATGCCTGTCAGTTAACATCAGGAAGAGAGTTCTTGAATGTTGTATAGAACCAATACTGTTATACGATTGTGAGACGTGGACAGTCAACAAGCAAAGCCGGAACAAGATTGAGGCAGCCGAGATGTGGTTTCTAAGAAGAATGTTGAGAGTTCCATGGACAGCCAAGAAAACAAACGAGACAGTCTTGATGGAGGCAGACACAAGAAGATCATTCATAAGGAAGATTAGGAAAAGACAGGCAACATTTATAGGCCATTTTATGAGGAAGGGGGAATTGGAGCATCTGGTCACAACGGGAAAGCTGGAGGGAAAGAGAGCACCAGGTAGACCCAGGGAGAAAATACTAGACGGACTTGAAGAGTGGCTGAAAACAAAGAGGGTGGAAGAGATGCTTGAGGCAACAAGAGATAGAGACAGATGGAAGTCCATGATCGCCAACGCCATACGGCAGGGCACCTGATGATGATGATGATGGAGTGTTCTAATTGTTTTATTTTGTTGTTTCGTCTTCTTTGGCTTCACATCCCTGCCACTCTCTTATCTCCTACTCTCCTGCCCCATATCAGAACAACGACAAATACATGTATATCTGTATATCTGTATCTATATTTGTATCTAGATTTATATCTGAATCTGTACCTTTTTTCTGTATCTATGTCTGTATCTGTATCTATATCTGTGTCAATATCTGTATAATAATAATAATAATAAAGGCAATTTACATAGCGCTTTCCAGAGCACAAAGCGCTTCACATAAAATCAGTATATAACTAAATACAAATAGATACACCAACATAAAATTTAACATACCGCTGCTAACACTATATAACATAAAACATAAAATTTACGTTCAACAAGACATATTAACATAGTAAATTCAAATATTACTAAAAGTAGTGACAATCATACAAAAATATTTTCTCTCTCTTTCTCTTCACACACACACACACACACACACACACACACACACACACACACACACACACACACACACACACACACACACACCAAACACACTCCCTCTCTCAACCACTCAGTTTCTCTACTATCAAATTCTATCACGCTTACACATACTCTTACTCATACTCTCACTCTCTTACCCCACCCCAACCATACTCTCGCTCTCTACCGTGCTCCCGATATTCCTTGCTCACTCTCTCTCTCTCCCGCACAGCCTCTCTCTCTCTCTCTCTTCCTCCCTCCCTCCCTCTCCCTCTCTCTTGCTCGCATAAACATGCTTCACACACACACACACACACACACACACACACACACACACACACACACACACACACACACACACACACACAAACACACACACACACACACATATATGTAGGAACGATGATCAGGGCTGAGAGAGAAGAGAAAGAGAAGATCAATGAAAGTATTGAGTGAAAAGATAGGTCTTCAGACTAGACTTGAAAGAAGGAAGACATTGCTTATGGCGAATATGATAGGGAAGGGAGTTCCAGGTCATGGCAGCAGAGTGGGAGAAAGCTCTCTGACCATGCAGTTTCCGGTTGAAACGGGGAACACAGAAAGTTCTTGTGTCGGTAGAGGATCGGAGAGTTCTGGATGGTACATACACTTGAAGAAGTTCAGACAGATAAGAGGGAGCGGAGCAAGTAAGAATTTTGTAACAGAGACAGCAACATTTGTATTTGATTCTTTGTTCAACTGGAAGCCAATGCAACTTTTTCAGAAGAGGAGAACATGACTGGGATCTAGGGGCTTTACAAACAAGCCTAGCTGCTGAATTCTGAACACGTTGGAGAGGTTGAATGACAACTGAAGGGCAGCCGATTAGAATAGAATTACAGTAGTCCAAGCGTGAAAGAATATAAGAGGAAATAAGAGTTTTAGTGGCTTCCTCAGTAAGAAAGGGGCGGATAGAAGCAATACGTCTTAGTTCCATATAAGAAAGCTGGCATATCTTAGTGACATGTTTTTGCATAGAAAGATCATGATCTAAAAGAACTCCTAAATCCCGGACACAGTCAGAAAATTCAATGGAACTAGAACCTATAGGGAGAGAAGAAGAAAGTGTGTTGATATCATGATGTGAGAAACGTATAGCCTCCGTCTTGTCACAGTTAAGTTTCAGTTTATTTGAT
>JAPXFY010000023.1:59059089-59061589 GCA_030674185.1 Monoplex corrugatus
CAGTTAGGGTAATGGCTAGGGCAAGGGTATCATAAATCATCAGGGTAATGGCTAGGGCAAGGGTATCATAAATCATCAGTTAGGGTAATGGCTAGGGCAAGGGTATCACAAGTCATCAGTTAGGGTAATGGCTAGGGCAAGGGTATCATAAGTCATCAGTTAGGGTAATGGCTAGGGCAAGGGTATCATAAATCATCAGTTAGTGTAATGGCTAGGGCAAGGGTATCATAAATCATCAGTTAGGGTAATGGCTAGGGCAAGGGTATCACAAGTCATCAGTTAGGGTAATGGCTAGGGCAAGGGTATCATAAGTCATCAGTTAGGGTAATGGCTAGGGCAAGGGTATCATAAATCATCAGTTAGTGTAATGGCTAGGGCAAGGGTATCATAAGTCATCAGTTAGGGTAATGGCTAGGGCAAGGGTATCATAAGTCATCAGTTATGGTAATGGCTAGGGCAAGGGTATCATAAATCATCAGTTAGGGTAATGGCTAGGACAAGGGTATCATAAATCAGTTAGGGTGATGGCTAGGGCAAGGGTATCATAAATCATCTGTTAGGGTAATGGCTAGGGCAAGGGTATCATAAGTCATCAGTTAGGGTAATAGGTAGGGCAAGGGTATCATAAATCATCAGTTAGGGTAATGGCTAGGGCAAGGGTATCATAAATCATCAGTTAGGGTAATGGTTAGGGCAAGGGTATCATAATTCATCAGTTAGGGTAATGGTTAGGGCAAGGGTATCACAAGTCATCAGTTAGGGTAATGGCAAGGGCAAGGGTATCATAAGTCATCAGTTAGGGTAATAGCTAGGGCAAGGGTATCATAAATCATCAGTTAGGGTAATGGTTAGGGCAAGGGTATCATAAGTCACCAGTTAGGGTAATGGCTAGGGCAAGGGTATCATAAGTCATCAGTCAGGGTAATGGCTAGGGCAAGGGTATCATAAATCATCAGTTAGGGTAATGGCTAGGGCAAGGGTATCATAAGTCATCAGTTAGGGTAATGGTTAGGGCAAAGGTATCATAAGTCATCAGTTAGGGTAATGGCTAGGGCAAGGGTATCATAAATCATCAGTTAGGGTAATGGCTAGGGCAAGGGTATCATAAGTCATCAGTTAGGGTAATAGCTAGGGCAAAGGTATCATAAGTCATCAGTTAGGGTAATGGCTAGGGCAAGGGTATCATAAGTCATCAGTTAGGGTAATGGTTAGGGCAAAGGTATCATAAGTCATCAGTTAGGGTAATGGCTAGGGCAAAGGTATCATAAGTCATCAGTTAGGGTAATGGCTAGGGCAAGGGTATCATAAATCATCAGTTAGGGTAATGGCTAGGACAAGGGTATCATAAATCATCAGTTAGGGTAATGGCTAGGGCAAGGGTATCATAAATCATCAGTTAGGGTAATGGCTAGGGCAAAGGTATCATAAATCATCAGTTAGGGTAATGGCTAGGGCAAAGGTATATTAAGTCATCAGTTATGGTAATGGCTAGGGCAAGGGTATCATAAGTCATCAGTTAGGGTAATGGCTAGGGCAAGGGTATCATAAGTCATCAGTTAGGGTAATGGCTAGGGCAAAGGTATATTAAGTCATCAGTTAGGGTAATGGCTAGGGCAAAAGTGTCATAATTCATCTGTTAGGTTAATGGCTAGGCCAAGAGCGTAATACGTCACCAGTTAGGGTAAGGGCATGGGTGTCATAAGTCATCAATTAGGGTAACAGCTAAGGCAGGAGTGTCATAAGTCATCAGTTAGGGTATTGACTGGGGCAAGGGTGTCATACGTCATTAGTTGTGGTCATAACTCATCAACGAAGATTCTGTGTCGTCAGTTATTATCTTGAGGGGAAGAGTGGCAAAATGGTTCAGACGTTCGCCTGCCAATGACTAAACTCAAGGTTCCACGGTACGTTTCCCTTAGAGGCCTCGACTTTTCTCCTCAGTTTGACTGGAAAATCAAACTGAACGACTAGTCCTTCGGAAGTGAACGAAAAAACGAGTCGGATCTGTGTTACTTCTGGCCTGTGCACACTAAAGATCAAGTCAAGTCAAGTCAAGTCAAGTCAAGTCAAGTCAAGTCAAGTCAAGTCAAGTCAAGTCAAGAATATTTTATTCCAATATGAATCATGGAAAAATCACAGTGTCACGAATGCCATAAAACATATATGATTAAAATACAAACACAATAAAATGCACATATAAGAACTAGGTTACTGCACATGAACAATGATGTCTTAAACTCCTTCACACATGCTCATTCCAGTTTGACACACACACACACACACACACACACATACACACACACACACACACACACACACACACACACATACACACACACACACACACTGATTTGCACACGCACACACACACACACACACACATACTCACACACATACACACATACTCACGTACACACATCCTCATACATACACATACATATGCACACACGCACTTCCTCACACAAGCATGTGCACTCGCCGCCACCACTACCCTAATCGT
>JAPXFY010000023.1:59064089-59069089 GCA_030674185.1 Monoplex corrugatus
TTAGGGTAATGGCTAGGGCAAAGGTATATTAAGTCATCAGTTAGGGTAATGGCTAGGGCAAAAGTGTCATAATTCATCTGTTAGGTTAATGGCTAGGCCAAGAGCGTAATACGTCACCAGTTAGGGTAAGGGCATGGGTGTCATAAGTCATCAATTAGGGTAACAGCTAAGGCAGGAGTGTCATAAGTCATCAGTTAGGGTATTGACTGGGGCAAGGGTGTCATACGTCATTAGTTGTGGTCATAACTCATCAACGAAGATTCTGTGTCGTCAGTTATTATCTTGAGGGGAAGAGTGGCAAAATGGTTCAGACGTTCGCCTGCCAATGACTAAACTCAAGGTTCCACGGTACGTTTCCCTTAGAGGCCTCGACTTTTCTCCTCAGTTTGACTGGAAAATCAAACTGAACGACTAGTCCTTCGGAAGTGAACGAAAAAACGAGTCGGATCTGTGTTACTTCTGGCCTGTGCACACTAAAGATCAAGTCAAGTCAAGTCAAGTCAAGTCAAGTCAAGTCAAGTCAAGTCAAGTCAAGTCAAGTCAAGAATATTTTATTCCAATATGAATCATGGAAAAATCACAGTGTCACGAATGCCATAAAACATATATGATTAAAATACAAACACAATAAAATGCACATATAAGAACTAGGTTACTGCACATGAACAATGATGTCTTAAACTCCTTCACACATGCTCATTCCAGTTTGACACACACACACACACACACACACACATACACACACACACACACACACACACACACACACACATACACAACACACACACACACTGATTTGCACACGCACACACACACACACACACACATACTCACACACATACACACATACTCACGTACACACATCCTCATACATACACATACATATGCACACACGCACTTCCTCACACAAGCATGTGCACTCGCCGCCACCACTACCCTAATCGTATACAGTTATTTTCGTTTTCAGACATTAACCAACAACGAAAATCTATTTTTATGGAAAGAATATGGCATACACAGACTCACACAGACACACACCCTCTCTCTCTCACACGCACGCACACACACACACACACACACACACGCACACACACACACACACACAACACACACACACACACACACACACACACACACATACACACACTACTCCAACTGCAATTGAAAATCGTGAAGAACAGGGCCTCCGCCTGGCTGCCCTGGTATAAAGATATTGGAGAGATGGGTTCATTCCCCAGGTCCCTACCCTTGAAGACCAATTAGTCTTCTTGCCTTTCCAAATTCTTGGTAAATAAATTAATAAGTGAATGAATAAATAAATAAATGGGTGGCGCTGAACTTCGGCGATAAGCTCTCAATGAGAGAGCAGCCTGAGTTTCAACTGGTAAAATGAGATGAATATGAATATGATTGCATACTGAATATGGTAAGTCAACAGTTAGATAAATACATCATCTATTAGGGTCATAAGTCGTCAGTTTTACCCATGAATCATCACATAGGGTCACACGACGTCACTTACGGTCACGATTTATCAGCTAGGATAAATAAATTATCAGGTAATATCATAAATCATCATCTTGGGTAATAAGTCATCAGTTAGTGCCATATGTACGGGTTACGGTAATAAGTCATCGGTTAGTGCCATATGTACGGGTTACGGTAATAAGTCATCGGTTAGTGTCATATGTACGGGTTACGCTAATAAGTCATCGGTTAGTGCCATATGTACGGGTTACGGTAATAAGTCATCGGTTAGTGCCATATGTACGGGTTACGGTAATAAGTCATCGGTTAGTGCCATATGTACGGGTTACGGTAATAAGTCATCGGTTAGTGCCATATGTACGGGTTACGGTAATAAGTCATCGGTTAGTGCCATATGTACGGGTTACGCTAATAAGTCATCGGTTAGTGCCATATGTACGGGTTACGCTAATAAGTCATCAGTTAGTGCCATATGTACGGGTTACGGTAATAAGTCATCGGTTAGTGCCATATGTACGGGTTACGCTAATAAGTCATCAGTTAGTGCCATATGTACGGGTTACGCTAATAAGTCATCGGTTAGTGCCATATGTACGGGTTACGCTAATAAGTCATCAGTTAGTGCCATATGTACGGGTTACGGTAATAAGTCATCGGTTAGTGCCATATGTACGGGTTACGCTAATAAGTCATCGGTTAGTGTCATATGTACGGGTTACGCTAATAAGTCATCGGTTAGTGCCATATGTACGGGTTACGCTAATAAGTCATCGGTTAGTGTCATATGTACGGGTTACGCTAATAAGTCATCAGTTCAAAATCCAAAACAAGTGTGACTGCCCGCGTTCAAGCAAACAGGAACCAGAAAACACAAACAAAACAAAAACAAACAAAAAACCCATCTATTCAAGTCAAGGATATGGGGTTATAGTCATAATTTATCAGTTAAAGTCATAGGTTGGGAGTTAGGGTCACAAGGGTCATAAGTCATCTTTGCCATAGCCATTACCCTAACTGATGTTCTTGAGTCTTGGTAGGGGTCCAGCTCTAAATGGGCTTGGATTGGATTGGCTAGGATTATCTTCTTTTTTTTTTTTTTTGGTCACGATGGAGATCTGTGTGCAATGCGAGCTACTGTTTCTCAGAAGAATGTTGAGAGTTCCATGGACAGCAAAGAAAACAAACGAGACAGTCTTGATGGAGGCAGACATAAGTAGATCACTCACAAGAAAGATTAGGAAAAGACAGGCAACATTTATAGGCCATCTTATGAGGAAGGTGGATTTGGAACACCTGGTCACAACGGGAAAGGTGGAGGGAAAGAGAGCACCAGATAGACCCAGGGAGAAGATACTAGACGGACTTGCAGAGTGGCTGGGGATAAGGAGGGTGGAAGAGATGCTTGGGGAAACAAGAGATAGAGACAGATGGAAGTCCATTATCGCCAACGCCATGCTGCAAGGCACCTGATGATGATGATGGCTGTTACCTAGTGAATGTACATCACCATAGCACAGAGCCACACTTTTACCTGGCTTTTGTTTTTTGTTTTTCTGTATGTGTGTAGTTTTGTTTACTTAGAAAACTATTCTTGCCGTGGGAACTTTCACGTGTACTAAGTTATCCCACACACAGCACTTCAGTTTTCGTGCATGTAAGGTTTTATGGAAGGTGAGGGTGTGTGTGTGTGTGTGTGTGTGTGTGTGTGTGTGTGTGTTGTGTGTGTGTGTGTGTGTGTGTGTGTGTGTGTGTGTGTGTGTGTGTGTGTGTGTGTGTGTGTGTGTGTGTGTGTGGTGTGTGTGCGTGTGTGTGTGTCCTCGATAAGGCATAGTTAATTGGTGTTTTGATTGTCTGTTTCTTGATTGTATGTGTGTGTGTGGGGGGGGGGAGGTTATGTATGTGTGTGTTTATGTATGTGTTTGTGTGTGTGTGTTTGTGTCTGTGTATGTATGTGTGTGTTCATGTGTGTGTGTGTGTGTGCGTGCGTGCGTGCGTGCGTGCGTGTGTGTGTGTGTGTGTGTGTGTGTGTGTGTGTGTTGTGTTTGTGAGTGTCTGTGTGTTGGCTAATGCTTTTTTATGCTTGTCTTTTTTGCTTTTTATGTGCATTTCATAAATGCCAGTTGACCGAAACTGCCTTCATCTTGTTTTGTGGAGTAAATACAATCATGTCATCATTGTTTATTCGTGCGTATCACTAAAGCTATCACCTAACGATTACCAAAACTCAATGCACACACACACACACACACACCCACACACACACACACACACCCACACACACACACACACACACACACACACAACACAACACACACACACACACACACACACACACACAACACACACACACACACACACACACAAACACACACACACACACACACACAACAACAACACACACACACAAACACAACACACACCATACACACACCACACACACAAACACAACACACACACACACAACACACACACAAACACAACACACAACACACACACACACACACAACACACAACACACACACACACACACACACACACACACACACAACACACACACACACCAAACACACACACAAACACAACACACACACACACAACACAAAACACACAGCCAAACTTACAGCACATCCAACACACACAAACAACACAAACACCACACACACACACACTTACACATCCACACACACACACACTTCATCACACACCACAGACACACACTTGCACACACACAGTCGACCCCCCCCCACACACACCTCTACAACACCTTCCCACTGTCTCATCTTCACACGCTCCAGTTATCGCTGTCTCCTGTCTCTTCAAGTTTAGTTGAGACATACTTTTTGTCAGAAGTGATCCCCCCCCCCCCCCTGCTACATGGTTCACTCTTTTACCCAATTTCTCATGTCTTCCCTCCAGTTTGCGTGTCTCGTGTCTCGGTTTTGTTGGGATATTGCTTTGGTAAATGGTGAGTACCCCGTTGGTTTGATTCTTTATATCAAAATTTGCGCCTTGTATATCATTTCGTATTTGCATACTATCAACCCTAAGACTTTGATATCAAATTATCAACATTATCTGCATTTTTATTCTGTCTGAAGTCTTCCTCATCCATTTCACATCAGTTGTTATGGCCACCAGACCTGGAGAGTCTCTATGTAGTTCCAGTACTGTCTTCGCGAATTGAGGCACTTGTAATGGAGGTAACTCGTATATTGCTGCTTGTCATTCCACCCTGGCTTGTCTCCCTTATTCCACATCGCCCTCGGCATCCGAAAATTCTGGAGGACATGCAAACACACACACACAAATGCTTCGTTGACATTTTTTTTTTCTGATTTTGTTACCACCATCATTAGTATCATGATCGTCGTCATTCACCATCATCAATGTCGCCATATAGCAGCAGCAGCAGCAGTGGTAGCAGTAGTGGTAGTAGTAGTAGTAGTAGGAGTTGTTGTTGTTGTTGTTGTTGTGGTAGCAGCATAGTAGTAGTAGTAGTTGTAGTAGTGTTA
>JAPXFY010000023.1:59074089-59079089 GCA_030674185.1 Monoplex corrugatus
ATTTTCGTAGAAAAATTCTGTGCCTTTCAGTTTCGGTACAGACTGACCAGTGATCTGATCTGTGGTCCAGTGGATCTGTTTTACAGTGGACGGAAGGGTCAGTAAGTTATTGTCAGTTTTACCATTGCATACTCTTATAATTATAAACAACATTCGTTACGCAGATGACACCCAGCTAATTGCAGAAAATAATAATAATAATAATAATAATAATAATTACAATATTTATATAGCGCAAAATCTTGATAAAATCAAATCTAAGCGCTGAAGCAGACACACACGCAAGCACGCACGCACGCACGCACGCACACATACGCACGCACACACACACACACACACACACACACACACACACACGCATGGCTATAAATGGGGAGAAAGAATAAAAGCAATAAAAGCAAGAATAAAACCAAAGGAAAATTATAGAGAGCATAACATATACAATTATATATTATAACCATGTGATTCACTCCGAGCGGAGACAGGCTGCAGAGGGGGGGGGGGGGTTGAGTGAGGTTAGGATTTTATGCGGAGGAGAAAAGGTGAGTTTTGAGAGCGGACTTGAAGGAGACAAAAGTAGGTTGCTGACGGACTGAGAGAGGAAGTTTGTTCCAGGAGAGTGGACCAGAAACAGAGAAGGCTCGTGGACCATAGGTATTGAGCTTAGTGCGTGGAAAGCGAAAAGTCAGAGGATCGGAGGCAGAGCGGAGGGTACGTGAGGGAAGATAGATCTCAAGTAGGCTTGACAGGTAATCGGGGGCTGCGTTATTGAGGCTTTTGTAGCACATGGTGTCTAGTTTGTACTGTATGCGCTTTGATACAGGGAGCCAGTGAAGTTGTGCCAGGAGAGGAGATATGTGGTCAGCTTTTTTCTTTTTGAGTACAAGGCGTACAGCATGAAAGGGACGTACAAAACCTTGTGAATATAATAGAAATAGAAAGCAAAAGTAAAGGGTTGGAGCTAAATAGCAAGAAAACTGAACTCATGGTAATCAGTAAAATCCCCTCAGAATGCAAAATAAAAACAAATGGCACAACTTTGAGACAGGTTGAGAAGTTTAAATATTTTGGAACGGTCATCCGACCAGACGGCAGATGCACATCAGAAATAGCCAGCAAAATCGGCCAAGCCAAAACAGCATTCAAGAAAATGAGAGGCATTCTTACCAAAAAAATGCTTATCAATTAACATCAGGAAGAGAGTTCTTGAATGTAATATAGAACCAATACTGTTATAAGGTTATGAGGCGTGGTCAGTCAACACGCAAAGCCAGAACAAGATCGAGGCAGCCCCAGATGTTTCTAAGAAGAACGTTGAGAGTTCCATGGACAACAAAGAAAGCAAACGAGACAGTCTTGATGGAGGCAGACACAAAAAGATCATTGATAAGGAAGATTAGGAAAAGACAAGCAACATTTATAAGACATTTTATGAGGAAAGGGGAATTAGAGCACTTGGTCACAACAGGAAAGCTGAAGGGAAAGAGAACACCAGGTAAACCCAGGGAGAAAATATTGGACGGACTTGCAGAGTGGCTGAGGAAGGAGAGGGTGGGAGATGTACTTGCAGCGACAAGATTCGTATGGAGGGCCATGATCACCAACGCCATGCGGCAGGGTCATGATGATGATGATGATGATGATGATGATGATGATGATACTCTTTGGGCAAAGTTTCTTTTATGTGTTTTGTTCACAGATAGATAGATAAAGATTTAATTCCAGTGTGTTCGTGCGTGAGAGAGAGAGGGAGAGAGAGAGAGAGAGAAAGAGAGTGTGTGTGTGTGTATGTGTGTGTGTGTGAGAGAGAGTGTGTGTGTGTATGGTTGAGTGTGTGTGTGGTGAGTGTGTGTGTGTGTATGTATGTGTTATTGTGTGTGTGTATGTGTGTGTGTGTATATATGTGTGTATGTGTGTGTATGTGTGTGTATGTGTATATATATGCATGTATGTATGTATGTATGTATGTATGTATGTATGTATGTGCGTGGTGTGTGTGTGTGTGTGTGTGTGTGTGTGTGTGTGTGTGTGTGTGTGTGTGTGTGTGTGTTGTGTCTGTGTCTGTGTCTGTGTGTGTTCGGCGCTCACCTCATAGATGAAAAAGAACGGAAGCTGGGCAGTAATCGAGAAGAGAAAAATGACGGACACGACGATTTTCATTCTGAAGGATGTAACGATATCTTGTACCTAGTGGAAAGAGAGAAACGTAACATCCACAACAATCAATTAACCCTTTGACTCCTGCACCCTATCACACCAACTGCAAAAACATTTAACCCTTTTGACTCCCTCACCCCAACCACCAGCTTCCCGCAGGAAGCTGATGAATAAGGTGAGGGGATTGAAGGGTTAAAAGTTTTTGTTTTGCTGGCATGGTTGAAAATGCAGGATGCTGGTGGAAAACAGCATGTGGAGTCAAAAGGTTAAACTTTGGCTGCTGCACCCTTTTTACTCCCTCATCCTATCCACCAGCTTCCTTCAAGAAGCTGCTGGATAGGGTGGCGAAGTCAAAGGGTTAACTTTTTGCTTTTTTGGCATGGTAAACAATGCAGGATATTGATGGACAGGGTACTGGAGTCCGACGGTTAATCATCAATCGCACCGTCATCAGACCATCTGCATCATCATCATCACCACCATCATCTGCATCATCATCATCATCACCATCATCACTACCAGCATCATCATCATCATCACCATCATCGTCGATATTTGTTTGTTGTCGTTTTATATGAAAAGGGGAATTCGAGATAAATCTTGTCATTATTGTTTTCATCCCTATTAACGTTTTATCACTTTTATCCATATTGTCATCATCATCATCAGTATCGTAGTCGTCATTATATGTGAACGTAAGCAATGTATAATTATAACGTACACTCAGTGGAAACGTCTAACAGTCCATTTTGCAATGTTGAAAAAAAAAATCTGAACCACCCGTAAATCCAAAACAAGTGTGACTGCCCACGTTTCAGCAAACAGGAACCAGAAAAACACGAAAATAGAATCAAAACGCGTATTTAATACAACAAGACAAGACAGGCGCAAATTCTTGGCCAGCTGGCCTTAGTCAAGTGTGAATGTAAGATCACAAACAAACAAAAAACAAACAAACACCAGATACAAAAAAATAGGAGAAAAAGACTGAAACTTCCCTGCTGCTCCTTCCAGTGTGAGAAAAGGAATAAACTGACTAAAATGACATCATAATGTGTTTTTGAGTAAATAAGGTGTCAAAGCGGAAGTGAGATGAATTCTGCAATTCTGAAAAATGGTCATGCCATATTAATATTGTTCTATCCTGAAGAGGGTCCAAGGCTGAATTAAAAATATGATACACTAGCGAAGAGTAGTGTTTTGGAATGTAAAGTATCTAACTACTAAATAATGCATAAGAGAAAATATAAGCAAATGATTGACTGGATGGAAAAAATGTATAATCAAGAGGCATGGCTGATGTAACTGGATCGTGCCTAGTGGGACAAATCCGTGATATATATGGTATACAAAACCATTCATCAAACAATTGAACGACAAAGCAAACAAGACCAAGGTTAGCAACAGGTTGAAAATAATTAGAAAAAGCCCCACTTATCATCCATCGACCAAAATAAAACAATAACAACACACACACTCACAGGCATGTACCACACACACAACATACACATAATATTTTAATATACACACATACATACATACATACATACATACATATACATACATACGCACATACGTACATATGTACATACGTACATGCATATACATACATATATACATACATACATATATACTTACATACATACATACACACATACATGCATACATATATACATACACACACATACATACACATATACATACATACATGCATACACATACATACCACACACACACACACACACACACACACACACACACACACACTCACACACACATACAAACACACACACAACACACACACACCACGCACACGCACACACACACACACACGCACATACACACACATACACACACACTCACACACACAAATACAAACAGACCTTGAAAGGCAAAATGACGGCCAGACACCTCTCAAGGGAGATAAGCATGGTGAGGAAGGGGGTGGTGGTGGTGAAGATTCTGTTGACGATGTGAACGTTGGGAATCAAGGTCGTCTCCAGGATCATGCTTGACATTGTGTCCACGTGTGACACCAGACAGGACACTTTTCTGCACAACACACACACACACACACACAACACACACACACACACATACACACACACACAACACACACACACACACACACACACACACACACACACACACACACACACACACACACACACACACACACACCACACACACACACACACACACCATAACATCGATTGAACTGATCGATCGAAATCAATGAACGGGGATACACAAATGGAATATTTAACTTCACTGTAATTTTTTTGTATGTCTATATATTCATGAACCAGAAAAACACGAAAATAGAATCAGAACGCGTATTTAATACAGCCAGACAAGACAGGCGCAAATTTTCGGCCAACTGGCCTTTGTCAAGCGTGAATGTAAGATCACAAACAAACACCAAATACAAAATTAGGAGAAAAAGACTGAAACCTCCCTGCTGCTTCGTCCAGTGGGAGAAGAGGACTGAATCAAGCTCACTGTGCGAAGCAGCAGGAAAGTTTCGATCTTTTTCTCCTAATTTTGCATTTGGTGTTTGTTCGTTTGTGATCTTACATTCACGCTTGACAAAGGCCATTGGCCGAAAAATTGCGACTGTCTTGTCTGGTTGTATTGAATATGCGTTCTGATTCTATTTTCGTGTTTTTCTGGTTCCTGTTTGCTTGAACGCGGGCAGTCGCACTTGTTTTGAATTCTATAGATTCATGCTTATATTTATTTCGTTTTTATTTCTTTTCCATTTACACGGGCTTGTTGAGTCTGTTGGTAGAGCCATGAATTCAAAATCTGATAACTCGAATTCAATCCCAGCCAGCAACATT
>JAPXFY010000023.1:59089089-59099089 GCA_030674185.1 Monoplex corrugatus
AACTGTACCATATGAAAGTGGAATGGAGGAATATCATATCTACCAGACTGAAAAGTATGCCAGTCTAGCCAATACCTTGAGGACATCTGGCTTTCAAGCTAAAGTCCTGGCCATAGAGGTTGGAGCAAGGGGTTGATTGGCACATCAGCCTACGACCTCATGCAGCAGCTCATGAAGGGGAGAGAGAAGACCAAAGCCCTAAAGGCAATGGCAGAAGCAGCGGAGAGGAACTCCAGCTGGATCTGGACCAGGAAGAACAAAAGTGAACTTCATAAGGCTCAAAATTCCCCTATACATTGCTGGTGACCGATAGCGAAGTGGTTAAGACATCCGTCACAAGGGTGACTTTGCCTTGAGAAACGTGACCACCTAGGGTATGCGGGTTCGATTCCAGGCGGAGGACAAATTTCAATTTAAAAAAAAAAATTGGCGACAGCAGAGGGGCATCTCGGAGTCATGACCAGGGATGACCTGAATGCGTCCGGGCTCCCTTAGAGAGTCAGGACTTTAGGGCCGTAACACTTGCTTGAGGGGGATTTCTCCTCTGAGGACTTTCTGCTGTCCGGCTCTCCCCAGTTTCCAGTTTCTTATTAATGTCGAGGATGATGAAGAGGAGGAGAAGGAGTAGAATGTCGACAATGATGATGGAGAAGGGTTTTTTTTCGAAATGGGAAGAGGGTAGTGACTTACTGACTTACTCTTAAACGCTCCCGCTTCGTGCGATGCATGGGGCAGCAAGACCGCTACAACGGCCTCGGTCGACAGACTGTCTGAGCGTATCACTCCAGTGTCTATCTACCAGATGTAGGTATCGTCCTTCATAGAGTCTCTCTTAGGAGATGTCCGTTGTTCTGTCTGCTTTGCTCTTGCACTCTTTAGGGAGAAGAATGGTAGAATGGTTCAGACGTTCGCCTGCCAATAACTAAACTCGAGGTTCCAGGGTTCGGTCCCCGTAGAGGCCTCGACTTTTCTCCTCAGTTTGACCGGAAAATCGAACTGAACGTCAAGTCCTTTGGAAGAGGACGAAAAACGAGTCGGTCCTTGTGCCTTCTGCTGCGCACGTTTAAGACCCCAAGCACTTGAAAATCGTGAAGAGCAGGCAGTGCCCGGCTGCCTTGTAAAAAACCTTGGAGAGATAGGTTCATTCCCCAGGGCCCAATCCTTGAATATGAATATAAATTTGAACCGAGGGAGAGGGGATGGGCGCCGCCCTCGTGGTGCTGGCCCCGGAAATGTTGAGGTATCTGCCACTTTCACTCCCCTACGACCCCAAGTTATGGAACTATCTAGGTAGGATCTCAGGACCTGGCCAGCTCATGGGTTTATGTGCAGGCTTGCGCCGTGATCATTCTGGATCTTCTCCATCACATGGCACCTGTGACGGTAGTGCATACGGAATTCACTCCGAGCGCGGAGACGTCATTTTGAGAAACTTGAAACTGAAACTGCACTCTTGTATGTTTTTGTAATAGGTGGGGGTTTTCCCCCGATCAGGATGCTGGCTTGAAGTCCACATCCTAAACAGGTTTTAAGATGCATGGGAGTTGTCTCTGAGTATCAACTGCAGACCGATGGACCATCATATACTATGGCTCGCACCTGGTCCACGTACACTTGGTCGTGGATTCCGTTATGAACTTGACCTGTCTGTTGACACCATCCATAGGACACCTTCCCTCCAGCAATGCAGTGTAAAACATCATCCCCTTTCCATGGTCTAGCAAGCCTGCTGAGGCGAGGTCCAGGGACATATGGCGCTTGGAGCCACATGCGAGAGATGTTGGAGATGGATGATGACCAGAGTTGCCCGTCCACCCTACAAGTAGGATGCTGCAGCCAGACAACAAAAGATACTACCTCCAGCAA
This sequence comes from Monoplex corrugatus, assembly GCA_030674185.1. NCBI lineage: Eukaryota > Metazoa > Mollusca > Gastropoda > Littorinimorpha > Ranellidae > Monoplex > Monoplex corrugatus. Next base: position 59,090,956 of record JAPXFY010000023.1, read on the forward strand.
GAGAATGAGCATAGTGTTTTACATCATCATCATCAGGTGCCCTGCCGCATGGCGTTGGCGATCATGGACTTCCATCTGTCTCTCTCTCGTTTCCCCTAGCATCTCCCCCACCCTCCTCGTCCCCAGCCACTCTGCAAGTCCGTCTAGTATCTTCTCCCCTGGGTCTACCTGGTGCTCTCTTTCCCTCCAGCTTTCCCGTTGTGACCAGGTGTTCCAAATCCCCCTTCTTCATAAAATGGCCTATAAATGTTGCCTGTCTTTTCCTAATCTTCCTTATGAATGATCTTCTTGTGTCTGCCTCCATCAAGACTGTTTTTCTTTGCTGTCCATGGAACCTCAACATTCTTCTTAGAAACCACATCTCGGCTGCCTCAATCTTGCTCTGGCTTTGTTTGTTGACTGTCCACGCCTCACAGCCGTACAACAGTATTGGTTCTATATAACATTCAAGAACTCTCTTTCTGATGTTAATTGATAGGCATTTATTGTTAAGAATGCTTGTCATCTTCTTGAATGCTGTTTTGGCTTGGCCGATTCTGCCGGCTATTTCTGATGTGCATCTGCCGTCTGATGAAATGATCGTTCCCAGGTATTTCAATTTATCAACCTGTGTCAAGGTTGTGCCATTTGCTGTTATTTTGCATGAGGGGATTTCATGTTTTTTTCTGATCACCATGCCTTCAGTCTTCCTGCTGTTTAGTTCCAGCCCCTTACCTTTGCTTTCTATTTCTAGTATATTCACAAAGTGTTTTACATATTACTTCATATTCGCAGGGTTTAGGATGTTTGTCAGACTGTAACTGACATGTTGCAGAGAAAGTTTTTCAGTTCTTTCGTACAGATATTCACATAGTGTGGATGCAGGAAGGCCTGACTGACAATTACAAACGCAAAATTTAATGGCTCTGACTTTTTTCAATATCCCGAGTTATAACGAAAAGGCGACTGCTTCAGATCGGCTAGAGAGAAATGTGTGTCTGTGTGTTTCTGTCCGCCAGCCTGTGTGCCTATGACCAAAAAATGTGTTCATAAGACTTTTTGGCTCTTTATGAGTGGATTTTTCACCATATTTGAGTTTTAAAGGTGTAAACTGTTATGTTAACCCTTTGACTCCCACACCTTGTCCACCAGCGTTCTGCATTGTTAAAAATTCTAGAAAAGCGAATACTTAACCTTTTGACTCCCGCACCTTGTCCACCAGCATCCGGCATCGTAAGCTATGCTAGAAAAGCAAAACCTTAACCCTTTGACTCCTGCACCCTGTCCACCTGTATCCTGCATTGTTAACTATGCAAGAAAAGCAAAAACTTAACCCTTTGACTCCCGCACCCTGTCCACCAGCATCCTGCATTGTTAACTATGCAAGAAAACTAAAACTTAACCCTTTGACTCCCGCACCCTGTCCACCAGCATCCTGTATTATGAACCATGCTGAAGAAGCAAATACTTAACCCTTTTGATCCCCCACCCTGTCCACCAGCATCCTACGTTGTTAACCATGCTAGAAAAGCAAATACTTAACCCTTTTGACTCCGCACCCGGTCCACCAGCATCCTGCATTGTTAACCATGCTGGAAAAACAAAAACGTTTCTAGCATGGTTAACAGTACAGGATGCTGGTGGATAGGGTGAGGGAGTGAAAGGGTTAATTTTTTTTTTTGCAGTTGATGGATAAGGCGCGGGAGTGAGAAGGAGTCTCGTTGATATAAGTTTGGAAATGATGGCGCCAAGGTGAAGGTCACACAGACTAAAAAAATAATGTGCCTAAAATCAGCCCGATTTTTAGTAAGGTGAGCAAACAGTAAACGAAAGACTCTCAACGACCTTCCCCGCACTGCACAGAAGCGATATCCCCACGATGATTATCGCATAAGGTGTTATCGCCCTTGTTCTCTGTGTAACTATATCCACGGCAGGAATAATCACTCTATCCTGTTATTACCTGTTGATCTCCCCTTGGTGTGTCCAGTTTTATTTGGATCCGTAAGCAACGCTCAACGTTTTGGCATTGCTCTTTGTATAGCAAGATTTGATAACTGTGTTATCCTTAACATCTGATTCTTTTCTGATTTTTCTGCCTTCCCAGAGAACATTGGGCAGAAATCTATAACACTTCAACATTGGGAATCATTTCTTTTATTGGTTTAGCTGTTAGGCCAGGTTTTCTTGACTGATAAATTAATGTCAATGCCTTGTCTTATTATAACATGCACAAGCATCGAAATATGTGTTGAAAGCTGGGTACGCGCGTGCGTATGCCCGCATGCACATACATACACAGACATAGACACACATACACACGCACATACAAACACACACATACACACGCGCACACACATACACACGCGCACGCGCGCGCGCGCCCGCACATACACACACACACAGACACACACCCACACACACACACATATATATATATATATGTATATGGAATATATATATATACATATATATATATATATACATATATATATATAATATATATATATATATCGCATAAGGTGTTATCGCCCTTGTTCTCTGTGTAACTATATCCACGGCAGGAATAATCACTCTATCCTATATACACACACAACTCGAATATAGTTTCATTGAAAATGTGACGATTAAACACTGTCTTGGATAAGTCTCCTTTTGTGGGGAGGCTGCCATTAGACTTGAACACAATCATTCGGTCCCAAAGGAAAAGTGAAGTTCCCAACAGGATGACAACATAGGAGTTATTGTAGTTACTGGTTCTCTCTCCTTAAGTCTGTGTTTTGCTTTGTTTTCTGGACTTTGTCAAGTCAAATGTGACTGCACAATAATGGATTATTTCACTTGTTCTTTTTTTTTTCCTTCACTATTCAGTTGTTCAGTTATATCTATCTATCTATCTATCGTATCTATCTATCTATCTATCTCTCTCTCTATCTCTCTATCTATCTATCTGTCTATCTATCTCTCTATCTCTCTATCTATCTATCTGTCTATCTATCTGTCTATCTATCTATCTATCTATCTGTCTGTCTGTCTATCTATCTATTTATCTATCTATCTATTTATCTATCTGTCTGTCTGTCTATCTATTTATCTATCTGTCTATCTATCTATCTATCTGTCTGTCTGTCTATCTATTTATCTATCTATCTATCTATACATATATATAATCGATCTATGTATCTATCTATCTACCTATCTATCTATCGATCTATGTATCTAACTATCCAACTAACTACCTACCTATCTTTCTGTCGGTCTATCTATCTAGCTAGCTAGCTAATTAGCTAGCTGTCTATCTAGCTAGCTAGCTAGCTAATTATCTGTTTATTTAGATAGATAGATAGATAGCTAACTAGCTAGCTAGCTATCTACCCACCTATCTATCTAGCTATCTAGCTATCAAGCAACACCACAAGAAAAAATTATTCAACAACTGATGGAAGGAAGGAAGGCAAGAACGGAAGAAACAAAGAAAAAAAGATAACAACCAATCAATCAATCATCCAATCGCAGTACGAAACAAACGAAAGTGGAAAAAAAGAAATATCGATAGAAAAACAAAGCAACAGATAAATAGAAGCCTAAAAGAAAGAACGAAAGAACTATAAAAAAAAAAAACTATAATAATAAAGACTGAAAATGATAATCAACGAAGGAACACACGTCTGAATGCACTCACACTTTGGCTAAAGCCTACGGATCCACAACATGAGGGAAGCACTGATCTGCGAGTATTTATACATCACTCAGATCTTGAAGATCAATCGCACAGCGTATAATGATAATAATGCTTGGTGGCTGCAATACGAAAATTGGCACGTAGTTGATTTGCGATAGGGTTGGTGACTGTTTATGCGAGCGCGTGCGCATGCGCGTGCACGTGCGCATGCGCGTGCTCGTGCGCTCATGAATAATCTGTTCTGTTCTCGTCGATTTTTGGTTCGTGTGTTGATCAGTCTGTCTGTCTGTGTATTTGTTTGTTTGGTCTGTCTCTCTCTCTCTCTCTCTCTCTCTCTCTCTCTCACACTATCTTTCTCTCTCATTCTCTGTCTCTGTCTCTCTTGTTCTCCCTTGTTCTCTCTCGTTCTCTCTCTCTCTCTCTTGTTCACTCTCTCTCTATTTATCTCTCTTTCTTTCTCTCTTTCTTTGTTTCTCTCTCTCTCTCTCTCTCTCTCTCTCTCTCTCTCTCTCTCTCTCTCTCTGTTTTTCTCTCTGTCTCCCCATCCCTAATTAGCATTGCTTTCAAGTGAAACATTTCAGTTTGTATCAAGTTCATCACACATTTGTTTGGAAACCAGCGCGTGTGTTGTGTACATGCGTATATGTGTATGTGTGTGCGTGCATCTCTCTGCATACATGTGTAAGTTTGTCGATCTAAATAAATAGTTCATATTATTTTTACAAAATTTTCGTTTACTACGATAAGTCATTCGCTTTATCAATACACACAGGCACACAGACACACAGACACAGACACACACACAGACACACACACACACACCACACAAACATATACACACACAGACACACACACACACATACACATACATATACACACATACACATACACACATACACACATACCACACATAGAGAGAGAAAATCACACTCACACACACACACACACACACACACACACACACACACACACACACACACACACACACACCACATTAACAAGCACGCACACTCATAAACGCACAAATACACACTTTAACACTCACATAAACACACACGCATACACAAAAACATGCGCGTATACATACACTTACACATATACACACGCACATACACACACGCATTCACACACCAACATACACGCGCGCAAGTGCATTCACACACTAATACACGCGCGCGCGCGCGCGCACACACACACACATACATAATACATACATACACACACACACACACACACACACACACACTCAACCCTAACACACAATTTCACTTACTCACTCTCTCTCTCTGTCTCTCTCTCTCTGTCTCTCTCTCTCTGTCTCTCTCTCTCTCTCTCACACACACACACACACACACTAACACTAACACTAACACTAACACTATCACTAGCACATAACACTAACACTACACACACACACAACACCCTCATAATACCAATACACTCGCGCTCGCTTTTCTTTACGCAAAATAAATTACACTACATACCTTTTTATTTGTCAAAAAATAATATTATATCAATTATTTACGTGAAACGAAAGCGTGACACATGCACTACGCTAATAATTCAACATTCCTTTTAAGAATTGATCTTAGCGCAAATAGAATTTTACTGGTGTGGCGGCTGCTTCCAGCATACTCTCTCCGTGTGGTGGTCGCTTCCATCCATCTTTCCCCCTGATAATGAGCAATGATAAATGTATGGAATAAGACAAAATACAAGAGAAGTTTTCCTACAGTAAAATCCAGACCAGATGAAAACAGACACAAACAAACAAACAAAGGAAAAAAGCCAACCATTAACAAGACAGTGAAGCAATGTTACGTATGCAAACAAACCACACGCTGGCGCGGCGCGGGCGCGGGCGCGGGCGCGGGCGCGGGCGCGGGCGCGGGCGCGGGCCCGGGCGCGGCGCGGGCGCGGGCGCGGGCGCGGGCGCGGGCGCTCATGTATGAACACACGCGTAGACGTTATCATGTACACATCCCACACACACACATACACACACACACACACACACACACACACACACACATACACACACACATCACACACACACACAACACACACACACACACACACACACACAACACACACACACACACACACACACACAGACGCACGCGCGCTTTTAAATGCTGACATACATACACACGCTCTCGCGCCTGCAGATTTACTTGAAAACACACACACACACACACACACACACAACACACACCACACACGCACACACACACACACACACACCACCACACACACACACACACATACACTCACATACACACACCACGCACGCATGCACAAATACGCGCACGCACGCACACACACGCACACTCAGATGCCCTTTATCTTCCTCTCTCACACATACACAAATGCGTGAGTCAACAGTTACGACAAATAGAATAAAAGGCAATCACCGGTTTATGTGCACACCACACACACACACACACACACACAACACACACACACACACCACACACACACACACACACACACACACACACACACAACAGACAGACACACAGACAGACAGACAACACACACACAACACACACACACACACATATTCACACATACATACACACACACACACACACACACACACCACACACACCACACACACACAGAGAGAGAGAGAGACACACACAGACAGACAGACAACACACACACACACACACACACATATATTCACACATACACACACACACACACACACACACACACACACACACACGCACCACACACGCACACACACATACACACACATGTACGCACACGCACCACCGTAAGGGGAGAAAGGAGCTGTGAATTGATAATAAGATTCAAATTTTTAAAACCGAATTAACAGAGAAATAGATCAAAAAATAAACAGAAATATACAAAAGAGACGAAAACAGTGGATATAAATCACATAATAAATGGAGGCTACATGTGATGTAGAATCAGTTGCAGTAACATTTTGGTTAGCAAAGCTGAAAATCACAAACATGCTCATTCTGGTTCTGTGGCTAAACTTGAAACTTGAAACTTCAGACTCCAGAGAACTTATTCACTTGGGCCATGAAGGGGTGCAAAAATGAAGCACTGCCGTCGGTCGTATGGCTTTATGGTTACGGCCATGCAGTTTGTGTGATTCGTGAAATCTGCCAGAGTGAGACAGCCGCTGTGACGTTGATTCCATCCTTCACGGTTGGGTGAGTGCCTGGGTCTTGCGAGTTTTACTATACCCAGGCAACCCTGCTGTAATATTAGTTTTTTTCTGTTTTCTCACATTTTGTGCCTACTGTTTTTACACTGAGTGTTATTTCTCTTCCCTCATAGTTGTTTTTTTTTTTCTTTTTTATATGTTACTTATCCTTTTACCTTATATTGTTCTTCTTTGTCTGTTCTTTCTCCTCTGATCTTGTATTGTTTTTCTTTGTCTGTTTCTTCTCCTTTTCCCTTCTATTGTTCTTTCTCTTTCTTTGTCTGTTCCTTCTCTTTTCCCTTCTATTGTTCTTTCTTTGTCTGCTCTTTCTTTAACCTTATATGTTCTTTTTCCTTCTTCATTTTCCCTTGTTTTCCTTCTTTGTCTGTTCCTTCTCCTTTGTTCTTTGTACTTTTCCTTCTCGGTCTGTTCGTTTTCCTTTTCCCTTGTGTTGTTCCTTCTTTGTCTGTTCCTTCTCCTTTCCTCTTACATTGTTCTTTTTGTTTGTTCATTCTTCTTTTCCCTTATATTGTTCTCCTTTGTCTGTTCTTTCTCTTTAACCTTATATTGTTCTTCTTTGTTCTTTCTCTTTAACCTTATATTGTTCTTCTTTGTCTGTTCTTTCTCCTTAACATTATATTGTTCCTTCTTTGTCTGTTCTTTCTCTTTAACCTTATATTGTTCTTCTTTGTCTGTTCTTTCTCCTTTAACCTTATATTGTTCTTCTTTGTCTGTTCTTTCTCCTTAACCTTATATTGTTCTTCTTTGTCTTTCTTTCTCCTTACACTTATATTGTTCTTCTTTGTCTGTTCTTTCTCCTTAACCTTATATTGTTCTCTTTGTCTGTTCTTTCTCCTTAACCTTATATTGTTCTTCTTTGTCTGTTCTTTCTCCTTAACTTATATTGTTCTTCTTTGTCTGTTCTTTCTCCTTTAACTTATATTGTTCCTTCTTTGTCTGTTCTTTCTCTTAACCTATATTGTTCTTTGTCCTTCTTCTCTTACTTTATTGTTCTTCTTGTCTGTCTTTCTCTTCCTTTATTTCTTTTTCGTCTGTTCTTCCCTATTGTTCTTGTTCTTCTGTCTGTTCTTTTCTTTAACCTTTATATTTGTTCTTTGTTCCTTCTTCATTTCACCTTGTTTTTCTTCTTTGTCTTTCTTTTCTTTCCTTCTTTGTTCTTTCTTTTTCCTTTTCTTTACTTATTTTCTTGTTTTCTTCTTTCCTTGTGTTGTTCCTTCTTTGTCTGTTCTTCTCCTTTCCTCTTAATTGTTCTCTTTGTCTTGTTCATT
>JAPXFY010000023.1:59104089-59131589 GCA_030674185.1 Monoplex corrugatus
AACAGTATGAAGAATGGTCATGTTTTATGAAAAGCAACACAGTTTAGTGTTTCATCGATTATTGGTGTAGAGTACGAGAACTTTGTTTTCAGTCTCATAATAAGGCCTTTCCATATTTCAAAATATTTAATATGTTTACATTGTGTGCACATGCTGTAGATCTTTCAAGAACACATTTGAGTTTGCTTTAGTTGTGACAGGAAAACAGGCGTGAATTTCTAATTTGAAAAACAATTTTATTTCTCTCTCTCTCTCTCTCTCTCTCTCTCTCTCCTCTCTCTCTCTCTCTCTCTCTCTCTCTCTCGTCTCTCGTCTCTCTCTCTCTTCTCCTCTCTCTCTCTCTGTTTGTATGTCTCTCTCACACAGATAGCAGCACGTGTGTATGCGTATATATACATATATATATATATATATATATAATATATAATTATATGTGTGTGTGTGTGTGTGTGTGTGTGTCTGTCTGTCTGTGTATGTATGTGTGTGTGTGTATGAATGTGTTTGTGTTGTGTGTGTGTGTGTGTGTGTGTGTGTGTGTGTGTGTGTGTGTGTGTGTGTGTGTGTGTGAGTGCGCGTGCGAGTAAATGTGTATATTTATGTTTGTGCCTGTGTGTGCCTCTGCATGTGTGTGCGTACGTGTGTGTGCGCGCACGAGCGCGCACGCGCGCTCGCGCGCCCGTTCATGCGTATGTGAGTGTTAAAGAAATTTACCAATATCCTCATTAACAGGGAAGTAAATACTTACATACTGCTCGTGAGTGGATTTTTTTTTTTCATTTTTTGTTTGTTTTTTTTGTTTTATTATTTTAATCTAAAATGGCTGTTGTGGCGAAGATCCAATACTTGCGGCTGCGCTACATCAATACGGACGGGGGAAAATGCAGTAATAAGTCACCAGTCAACAACGAGTTTGTTTATTTTTAATCTTTATTTGTTTGAGAAGAGTGGCAGAATGGTTCAGACGTTCGCCTGCCATGAACTAAACTCGAGGTTCCAGGGTTCGCTCCCCGTAGAGGCCTCGACTTTTCTCCTCAGTTTGACCGGAAAATCGAACTGAATGTCTAGTCCTTCGGAAGGGGACGAAAAACGAGTCGGACCCGTGTGCCTTCTTGTTGTGCACGCTAAAGATCCCACGGCAGTTGAAAATCGTGAAGAGCAGGGCATTGCCCGGCTGCCTGGGTGTAAAACATTAGAGAGAGAGGTTGATTTCCCAGGTCCCAACCTTTGAAGACCAATTAGCCTTCTTGCCTTTCTAAAGTCTTGGTAAAGAAAAAACAAGCAGTGAACATGACTATGAATCTGAAGCGAGGGAGAGGGTATGGGCGCCGCCCTCGTGGTGATGGCCCCGGGAAAAGTTGAGGTCTCTGCCATTTCACTCCCCTACGATCCCAGGGTTATGGCACTATATAGGTAGGACCTCAGGACCTGGCCAGTTCATGGGTTCATGTGCAGGCTTAAGGCTTGTGCCGTGATCATTCTGGATCTTCTCCATCACATGGCACCCGTGACGTTAGTGCATATGGAATTCATTCCCAGCGCGGGGACGTCATCTTGAGAAACTGAAATTGAAATTGAAACTGAAAAATCGATCGTTTAGTCGTTGCTTTTAAAAAGAGCGATAGAGACAGTAAAATGCACTGAAAGTTTACGCTTGGTTTCTATTTCGATCATTAGATAATTTGTTCACCTTTTTATTCTTGTATTCTAATTTGTCGCGGGTGTGTAAATCGGGGAAGGGGGGAGGGGGAGAGGGAGAAGATGAGCGCTCGCAATTGCTTTGATTTCAGTTAATTTACGACCATCATCCCTATTCTAGATTCGATAATGATTTACTTTTATGACCTTGTCAGAAAGTTACATCATATTATTTTCTTCAACATTTTCTTCATTAGCTGATTGGGGGAAATAGATTAAATGTGTGTTTTTCAGACCAGCGAGATGGCAGAAAAAAGGGTGGAATTTTAGATTATGAGTATAATTATAACGTGTTTTCGATGATTTCCATCTGTCATGAATTAGAAAACCAGTCTCTACGTAATCATAAAGTCTTTACGCTAATTTCCATCTCCACTGATGTAAAGCGAAGACAAACAAACAAACAAATAAATAAAACACTTTTTTAAGTCACGTTTTGGGGAGCTACTGTCGAACTGTTTGTTTGTCGTTTGGTTGATTGCTTGCTTGCTTGATTTATGTACTCATTTATTTCTTATTATCTACTTTCTCTTTTTCTTTCTGTTGGGGGAGGGGGGGGGGGTCCTAAACATTTTCCAAGAAAATTTCTTCACATTACAGAATTGCCCAAATTTCCTAAGAAATTGCTGTTTACACACACCTTCTTCAAAAAGCGCTGATTTCAGGAACATCAGCTTTTTTCAGTGTGACGTTTATTCTTCTCTGAAAAATATCATGTTGATTTTAGGTATTGAGGGGGGGGGGGGGATAGGGGGAAGATGTTTGGGTGAACTTGATACTTTGTCCTTCAAATTTAGGCAATCTCAGTTCCCCATCGGTTTTTTATCCACATTTGGTAAGTATCCATCCATACAAAACCTTGTTAACAGATGTTTTGTTACTGGAGATGCAACAGCAATAAACACACACACACACACACACACACACACACACACACACACACACACACACACACACACACAACACACACACACACACTACACACATACAACACAACACAATACACAACACAAACACACAACACAACAACACACAACACATACACACACGAAGAGATATACTCTCTCTCTCTCTCTCTCTCTCTCTCTCTCTCGCTATCTCTCTCTCACTCTCTCTCTCTTCTCTCTTTCTGTCTCTTTCGCTCTCTCCTCTCGCTCTCTCTCTATCTATCTCTCTTCTCCCCTCCCCGCTCTCTCTCCTCTCTCTCCCTCTTCTCTCTCTCTCTCTCTCTCTCTCTCTCTCTCTCTCTTTCTCCCTGTTATAAAAAAATAAATAAATAGATAAATAAGAATCGAAAAAATAGCAAGACAATCGACCACAGAGATGTACCAAAAAGAACCACACCTCTAATATAGTTATGTAAAGCCTGCACCAGGCCATCTACATGTAACCCTCTGCCATGGCCCCGTAATGAGCGATCATTAAGGAACAAAAATGTCCACAAGCACCCTAGTCCCAGTCCATCACCGCTCTTGTTATGGTCACCAGGGTCATCGGGAATCTTACGTGTATAGCATGGCGGTTGGGCGGGGACGCCATTTGGGAATTTTCCTGATGCTGTAAAGCCCGGCTGATGCTGAGTCGTTTATTGTGTTGGTGTTGGTGGTGGTGTGGTGGTGTTATTGTTTGTTGTTGTTGTTTTGGTGTTGTTTGTTTGTTGTTTGTTTGATTGTTTCTTTGTTTGTTTCGTTGGTTGGTTGGTTGGTGGTTGGTTGGTTGGTTGGTTGGTTGGTTGGTTGGTTGGTTGGTTGGTTGGTTGGTTGGTTGATTGGTTGGTTGGTTGGTTGCTTGCTTAATTGGTTGCTTGCTTGCTTAATTGGTTGGTTTCTTTCTTTCTTTCTTTCTTTAATTGTTTGCTTGTTCGTTTATTTGTATCTTTGGTTGTTGTTTTTTCTGCTTTTTGGTTATGTGTGTGTCTGGTTGTTGTTGTTTTTTCATTGTTTGGTTTGGTTTTTGGTTTGGTTTGGTTTGGTTTGGTTTGGTTTGGTTTGGTTTGGTTTGGTTTGGTTTGGTTTGGTTTGGTTTGGTTTGGTTTGGGTTTGGTTTAGTTTTGAGTTTGAGTTTGATGGATCTTTGGCAAATTTCGGTCAGATATATGTGGATCGTTTAGGATTCGCGAATACATAACTTGGGTAAAAAACGGCACCAAGATCCTAATCACACAGACAAAACAGGGGCCTAAAGTCAGCCCTATTTTTTTAGGAAACTGCGTCCAGTCCATCGCTGCTCTTGTTATGGTCACCAGGGTCACCGGGAATCTCACGTCCATAGAATGACGGTAGGGCGGGGACGCCATGTGGGAACTTCCCTAATGCGATGCCGATTCTGGTCTGCTGGTGTGTGGATTCAAAATCAACAGTGATGGAAAACGTCGTTGATGCTGAGTCGTTTATTGTGTTGTTGTTTGTTGTTGTTGTTGTTTTGTTGTTGTTGTTGTTGTTGTTGTTGTTGTTGTTGTTGTTGTTGTTGTTGTTGTTGTTGTTGTGTTTTCTTGTTGTTGTTTGTTTGTTTGTTTGTTTGTTTGTTTGTTTGTTTACTCATTTATTTGTTCGGTTGGGTTTTGTTGTTTTTGTTGTTGTTTGATTGTTTGATTGTTTATTTGTTTGTTTGTTTGTTTGTTTGTTTGTTTGTTTGTTTGTTGTGTTTGTTGTTTGTTTTTCATTTATTTGTTTGGTTGGTTGGGTTTTGTTGGTGTTTTTGGTGTTGTGTGTGTTTGTTGTTTTTGGTTTGCTTTGTGGTTTGCTTTGCTTTGCTTTGCTTTGTTTTTGGTTTTCAAGGATCTTTGCCAAATTTAGGTCAAAGCTATGTGGATCGTTTAGGAATCATGAATACATAAGTTTGGGGGAAAATGGCGCCAAGATCCTAGTCATACAGACAAAATCAGGGGCCTAAAATCAGCACTATATTTTTACAAAACTGCATCCAGTCCATCACTGCTCTTGTTATGGTCTCCAGGGTCATCATGAATCTACATATATAGAATGGCGGTAGGGCGGGGACGCCATGTGGGAATTTCCCTAGTGAAAGGCTGGCTGCTAGTGATGTTAGGCGCTGTAGTGACTGGTCTTCCCCCCCCCCTCCCCCCCTATTTTTTGGTTCTCTTTCAGTTTTTATGTATGTGAATCATCCATGATTTTTCAACAATCTATACGGGGGAGTGTTAAGGATGAAGCTTGGCCACATTCGGAAGAAATCTTGAAACACATGAAAACCTTTTTTTTCTGTCATCTTGGAAAATGAGAATTATCCCAAAAGGTGCAGACGCCAAACTGCACGAGCGTCAATCAGTCACGTGGGTGTCAGTTTTACATATTAATGCTAACTCCCTTTTATGCCTTAACTACATACACCAGCGTTTGGCAGAATGTTGGTGAACGCTGGAAGAAGAGGGTTAATCCTTTGACTCTCGCACCCTATCCTGCAGAAAGCTGATGGATAGAGTGAGAGAGTCAAAAGGGTTAAGTGTTTGTTTTGCGAGCATGGTTGACAATGCAGGATGCTAATGGACAGGGTTAAAGGTTAAAGAAACTGAAACAGAAAAGAGTTAAGCAAATGATCCCCTTACTGATGCATGTTGTCTTCGTAACAAATATTAAAATGGGTTAAAGTTCAGTGTTTTATATCTTTTAACCCCAATTGTGGTATGGAGGATAACAGCAATTTAACGAAAATCCAACGAGATTATCATATATAACATTAAGGAGAAAGAATTCAAAATAGTCCAATAAAAAAAGGGGGTATATCTGAAATTCTAACTTAAATATTCAGCAGATAAGAAATGTTTTTTTTTTTTAGAAAGTGATAACTTTTGCGAATTTCAGTTAATCTTTTATCTGGACATAATTATTATAAGCACACCCATTTCAAGAACACTCTTTAGCCTGATTCATGATTTACAGCATGATAATGCAAATACCCAGCCAAACTTGTCCCGAAAAGAAAAGTTGTTGTTGTTGTTGTTGTTGTTGTTGTTCTTGTTCTTGTTGTTGTTGTTGTTGTTGTTGTTGTTGTTGTTGTTCTTGTTCTTGTTGTTGTTGTTGTTTTGCCACTAGTGTGGTCGATGTGTTTTTCGCGCTGTGCCCTGAATACTAAGTAATTTAGTTCCAGTGACAGCTTTCACAAGACAGCATTCCACGTTGCCTTCAGAGCGAATTTCATAAGTACAATTGCCTTGTCAGATAGAAAGATGTTAAACGATATATGGTATGATCTATACGAGATGTAACGTAATAACCTGTACTGCTAGACGACTTGATATATATATATTTGATAGTAGATGATAGATAGATAGTTATATGATAGAAGTAGATAGATTAGATAGATAGATAGTGATAGATAGATAGATGATAGATAGATAGATAGATAGATAGATAGATAGATAGATAGATAGATAGATAGATAGATAGATAGATAGATAGATAGATAGATAGATGTGTGTTGTGTGTTGTGTGTGTGCATCGGGTGTGTGTATGAATGTACATATATGTATATACACAAACACACACACACACACACACACACACACACACACACACACATACATACACACACACACACACACTCACATTCTCTCTCTCTCTCTCTCTCTCTCTCTCTCTCTCTCTCTTTCTTTCTTTCTTTTTCTCTCCAATATCATTCATAATGAAAAACCTTCAAACGAAAGAACAAACGAACACATAAACAAATCTCTCTCTCTCTGTCTCTCTCTCTGTCTCTCTCTCTGTGTCTCTCTCTTTCCTTCCCTCTTTCTCTGACACACACACACACACACACCTTACACACGCACACACACACACACACACACACACACATACACACACACACACACACACACACACACACACACACACACACACACACACACACACACACACACACACATACGCACACACATACACATACACACACATACACTTGTATCGAATTCATCGAACTCAAACACAAAAATTACACTTCACACGCAGTAAGTATTCTTACCTCCCAACAGCAGTTACAGCTCCAGGACCGATCCCCCTTTTCTTCTGCAGCAATCTGTGTATGATGAATGAGAGAAGTGACAAGAACCACTCTCCAAAAGCACACGACATCAAACGAGTGTTGAAAGGTCTTTTATGTGGCAGTCGAGAGCAATATGGCAGAGACAGTATAACCAAGGGAGGACTGACTGCCCGTAAGTTTTTCCCCAACCTTTTCTTTGTATCTGCCTCTCTTTCTGTCTTTCTGTCTGTCTGTCTGTCTGTCTGTCTGTCTATGTATGTATCTATCCATCTGTCTGTCTGTCTATCTGACTATCTACCTACCTATCTGTCTGTCTGTCTGTCTGTCTGTCTGTCTATGTATGTATCTATCCATCTGTCTGTCTGTCTATCTGACTATCTACCTACCTATCTGTCTGTCTGTCTTTCTATCTATCTATCTCTCTGTCTGTCTGTCTGTCTATCTATCTGTCTATCTGTCTATCTCTCTCTCTCTCTTTCTATCTATCTATCTATCGTTCTATCTATCGTTCTGTCTGTTTGTCTATCTATCTATTAATACATGCATCTATCTATCTATCCATCTCTGTATCTATCTATCTATTGATACATACATCTATCTATCTATCTATCTATCTATCTGTCTATCCATCTGTCTGTCTGTATAGCTATCTACCTTTCTAACTATCTATCTATCCATCTATCTATCTATTTATCTATCTATCTATCTATCCATCTATCTATCTATCTATCCATCTATCTATCTATCTTTCTATCTATCTGTCTATCCATCTATATGTCAGTATGTATAGCTATCTACCTTTCTTCCTATCTACCTACCTACCTACCTATCTATCTATCTATCTTTCTATCTGTCTGTCTGTCTATCTATTTATGTCTGTCTGCCTGTCTGTAAGTCCGTCTATCTGTCTGTATAGCTATCTATCTATCTATCCCTTTCTACCTATCTACCTATCTATCTATATAGCTATCTATCTATCTATCTACGTATGTATCTGTCTGTCTGTCCGTCTATCTGTCTGTCTGTATATCTATCTATCTGTCTGTCTATCTATCTATCTTCTATGTATCTATTTATCTATCTATCTGTCTGTCTCTCTATCTATCTATATGTTTATCTAGCTAGCTAGCTAGCTAGCTATCTGTCAGTCTGTCTGTCTGTCTGTCTATCTGTCTGCCTATCTATGTATCTCGTTTTAAAATACGTATTGAAAATTACATACGTGACCTTGACGCCAGGGAAAACCAGGTGTCGAAGTATCATTCCTTTGTTGAATGGTCTATGGAATTTTTGGACACGATCGATAAAAGATCGAAATCTCTCTCTCTCTCTCTCTCTCTCTCTCTCTCTCTCTCTCTCTCTCTCTCTCTCTCTTTCTCTCTCTCTCTCTCTCTGAGGTGTTGGATGCTAAGAATGCAAGTTACGGTAGTTTGAAATCTTCAACTGGCAAGCGGCCATTTGGAGAAATCAACATTTAAGAGTGAGCAAAGATATTTTCAGTTTGAGTTCAGTTTTCGTTAAGCTGATAAAGATAACTGTGTGTTTAACATATAAAGGTTGATGGGCATGATGATCAAGTAGATAAGATGCCAGATAGATAGACAGACGGACAGACAGATAGATAGATAGATAGATAGATAGATAGGTTTTGGAGACACAAACTGCGCACCAACTACCCACAGGGATTGAATGTGTGGGACTGACTCCAGCCCTTCTCATGGTCCAATCTTCATGGGCTGTGGCTGTCGTCATCATCGTCGTCAGGTGCCCTGCTGCGTGGCGTGGGCGACCGTGGACTTCCGGCCGTCTGTCTCTCGTTGCCCCCGGCGTCTCCCCCACCCTCTTCGTCCCCGGCCGCTCTGCGGGTCCGTCTGGCGTTCTCTCCCTGGGTATACCTGGTGCTCTCTTTTCCTCCGGCTTTCCCGTTGTGGTCTGGTGCTCCAAGTCCCCCATCCTCGTGGAGTGGCCTGTGAATGTTGCTTGTCTTTTCCTGATCTTCCTTGTGAGCGATCTGCTTGTGTTTGCCTCCATCGGGACTGTCTCGTTTGTTTTCTTTGCTGTCCGTGGGGCTCTCGACGTTCTTCTGGGAGACCGCGTTTCGGCTGCCTGGATCCTGCCCCGACTTTGCTTGCTGACTGTCCACGCCTACTGTGACTGTACAGTGCACTAAGGAAATCTCGCTCGACGAGACGAGGAAAAAGGAAGGACTATTTTACCCGTTAACACACCTTTTACTTCAGCATGAGTGTGTGTGTGGGTGCGCATGTGTGTGTGGGGGTGCGTGTGTGAGAGTATGTGCGTGTGTGTGTGTGTGTGTGTGTGTGTGTGTGTGTGTGTTTGTGAGTATGTGAATATGTGTGGGTGTGCATATGTATGCATGTGTGTGCGTTTTAGTAGGTGTGTGTGTGTGAGTGTGTGGAAGTGTGTGCGACTCTGTGTGTGTGTGTTTGTGTGTGTGTGTGTGTGTGTGTGTGTGTGTGTGTGTGTGTGTGTGTGTGTGTGAGTGTGTGTGTGCGTGCAGCGGCGGAAACATGCATGTTAGAAAAATTCATGATAAATGTGAACATGTTCGTTTGATATAATGCTACCAATTTTGAAGAACAAGGTCTCCCAACAGTGTAAAAATCGCTACTCACAGTTCCGTAGCTTTCGATGGCGTTCTCGCCATCTTCGTCAGCGCTCTAATGCTGTCTGCGTGAATCTCTACTCAGATCTCGCGAACATGGGATGAACCCAGTTCACGAGATCGAATCAGAGAATGGTACACCGGGGGCAGGGTGTAACGGCCCCGGTCCCTGTTGAGCGGGGGGTTGGTGGCTGCGATGTAGATGGCCTCCTTGACTCCTCGCTGGAACCACTTATTTTCTCTGTCCAGGATGTTGACATTGTCCGCACTGAATTGATGTTTTTCGGCGTGTAGGTGAGCTCCTACTGGAGAAGAGTCCCTCTTGTGTTCTGTTAGTCTCTTCTGAAGGGGGCGTTCAGTTTCACCGACATAATGTTGGTTACAGTCCTGGCAGTCTATTCTGTATATAATGCCAGCTTTGTCGAGTTTGCTGGTTTTGTCCTTGGGGGTGACCAGCTGGCTGCGTATGGTGTTGGAAGGTTTGGAATGTACAGCCACCCCCAGTTTTCTGATCTTTCTGGACAGAGCGTCACTCACACCTCCTACGTATGGGATGGTGATGTGTCCCTTGCGCTGGTGTTGTTTCACTGGCTGTTGGGATGCGGTGTTGGATTTCCTGCCTCCCGGGCTGTTCCAGGCCCACTTTTTGTAGCCCGAGATGGTGAGCACTTTTTTCAGGTGGTTTGTCTCCTTGTCTTTTGCCTCTTGGGTACTGCATATGGTGTTAGCTCTGTGGGTAAGGGTTCGAATCACTCCCAGTTTGTGTTCAAGGGGCTGGTGGCTGTCGAACTGTAAATATTGGTCCGTATGAGTTGGTTTACGGTAGACCGAGAAGGATAGAATGCCATCAGTTCTGGTGATGAGGGTGTCCAGCATGGCTATGGAGTTGTTCTGTTCCACTTCCCTCGTGAATTTGATGGCTGGGTGTTGGTTGTTCAGATGTTCTGTGAACTGTTCGACCAGTTGCTGGGGGAGGATAGTCATGGTGTCGTCTACGTAGCGCCCCCAGTATCGTGGTGGGGAGTGGAAAGAAGCCAATGCTTTCTCTTCAAAATCCTCCATGAACAGGTTGGCTACTATTGGGCTTACTGGGGAGCCCATGGCTGCTCCTTCTTTTTGTTGGTAGAATTCACCTTGGAAGGTGAAGTAGGTGGTGGTGAGGCAGCAGGACAAGAGTTCACATACGTCGTCCACTGTGAGAGATGTACGTTGGTGGAGGGTTTTGGTCGTTTTGTAACCTTCGGCGTATGATCTCTATGCTTTCTTTCACTGGTACGCTGGTAAATAGGGCAGAGACATCATATGACACAAGGAGTTCATCATGAGCGAGGGTGTAGTTACTCAGTTTTTCCACTAGGTCAGCACTGTTGTGGATGTGATGATCTGTGTGTCCTACGAGAGGTGATAGGATGTCCGCCACAAATCTAGCCGTCTCATACATGATGGAACCTCTGGATGCGACTATGGGACGGAGGGGGACTTCTTTCTTGTGGACTTTGGGTAGACCATAGAACTTGGGGACGTCGGACACAGTTGGGTATAATTTCCTGTACTGTTCTAATGACAGGCGGTCCGTCTCTTTCAGGCGTTTCAGTGTGTCTTTCAGTTTGTTGGAAAACTTGGAAGTAGGATCTTTCTTGAGGCGTTCATATGTTGTAGTATCTTCCAGAAGTTTGCTTGCCTTCTCATAGTACATGGGTCTAGGCATGATGACTGTGGCACGACCTTTGTCAGCTGGTAGGATCATCGTGGCGTGTTCGTTCTTTAAATCCGCCAGAGCCCGTCTTTGGTCCGGTGTTAAGTTGGATTTCGGTAGTTTGGCCTGTTTCATGATTCTGACACAGTCTGATCTTAAGTGTGTGGCTTCTTCTGAATTAGGGCCAATATACCTGCAAGCTGTTTCAATGCTTGTGATGAGGTCTACCACTGGAAGCTTGTTAGGGGCTACGGCGAAATTTAGTCCTTTCTCTAGTACTTCCTGTTCAGGTTTAGTGAGTTGGCGATCTGATAGATTGATCACCCACCTCTCTTTGGTCTTTCTTTTTGTTTCTTCCGGTACAGGTGTAATCTCGCTTTTGTCATTCTGTTGTCTCCTGTTGTTTTTTGGTGCTAGAAGTTCGAATTTCTTTCGATGGCGTTGGCGTACTTTGTCCCATTCTATTCGTCGTGTGTTGTTTAGCCACTCTTTGATTTCGGAGAGCATAGCATCTGGTAGTGTGCTAGAGCTCAGTCTTTCCTCGAGGTCTTGGATTTTCCCTTCCAGACAAGTGATGCGGGTGTTGATTTGCTTGATGCGTTCGTTCATGAGTGCTCGTTGTGCCTGATTGATGATATTATTTGCTGCTGTTCCTTTCATCGGAGTTTTGATTTTTAGGCTGGTGGGAAAGACGCCGTGATGTTTGCAGTGCAGTGTGAAGTGTAGATGGTTCCTGAACTTCGCTAGGGAGCGGTGTAATTTCTCTGATTCACGAAAGGTAGTGATGATCGTCCGATCGTAATCGCGAATGAGACGTAGGGGAAGTTTCAACAGTTGGGGGGTAGACATAATGCTACCAATTTTGAAGAACAAGGTCTCCCAACAGTGTAAAAATCGCTACTCGCTACTATGTTCGTTTGAGACAGGCAAGAGACATGTAGATTTAACACTAGTCACTTGATCTCTTTTATCATTGATATGAACTTTCATCACAAATTCTATGTTTTAAATAGCTATGCTTTGTTGTCAGTGGACATTCTGATTTTACTTGAGAAAGACATTAAAGTCGAAAATTTGACCCCTCTACAACAAGGTGTTCGGCTGTTGTGCACAGTAAGAATAGATAGATAGATAGATAGATAGATAGATAGAGAGAGAGAGAGAGAGAGAGAGAGAGAGAGAGAGAGAGATCTAGACAGGTAGATAGACAGACAGCTTTCTGGGTTTTGTTTGTTTGTTTGTTTGTTTGTGTTTGTTTGTTTGTTTGTTTGTTTGTTTGTTTGTTTGTTTGTTTGTTTGTTCGTTCGTTCCTTCCTTCGTTTGTTCGTTTGCTTCTTTGGTTGGTTGGTTGGTTGGTTGGTTGGTTGGTTGGTTGGTTGGTTGGTTGGTTGGTTGGTTGGTTGGTTGGTTGGTTGATTGGTTGGTTTGCTTTCCCTGAGAAACGGTGCTCTGGCAAACTGACCAGGTGTCGAAGTATCATCCCTTTGTTGAATGGTCTATGGAATTTTTGGACTCGATCGATAAAAGATCGAAATCTCTCTCTCTCTCTCTCTCTCTCTCTCTCTCTCTCTCTCTCTCTCTCTCTCTCTCTCTCTCTCTCTCTCTCTCTCTCTCTCTCTCTCCCACCCCTTGCGTTGTTGTTGCTGTTTCGATTTTTGGTAAGGCGCTTTTGTTTATTTATTTGTTTGTTTGTTTGTTTGTTTGTTTGATTATTTGTTTGTTTGTTTGTTTGTTTTTAACAAGGCATTGTTGGTTTTTCTTTCTTCGGTAAGGCACTATTGTTTCTTTCTTTCTTTCCTTCTTTCTTTCTTTCTTTGTTTAAAAAGGCACTACTGATTGTGCTCGTGGGTTCTTTTCTTTCTTTATTTTTTCTTTTATATGTATAATATATATATATATATATATATATATATATATATATATATATATATATATATATATCATTGTTGTTTCGTTTTACAGTAAGACGCTATTGATTTTTTTAAATAAGGTAGTGGTTTTTTGTTTCATATTTGTTTGTGTGTTTGTTGGATGGCTGGTTGGATGGCTGGTAGGTTGATTGGTTAGTTGGTTGGTTTCTTGCTTGCTTGTTTGTTTCTTTCTTTTTCTCTTTGTTCAATAATGTGCTGTTGAATTTTGTTTTCATTGCGGTAAACCATTGTTGATTTGTTTTCATTGTGGTAAGCCATTGTTGATTTTTTTTTCTTTGTGGTAAGTCATTGTTGATTTTTTTTTCATTGTGGTAAGCCATTGATGATTTTTTTCGTTGTGGTAAGCTATTGCTGATTTTTTTCGTTGTCGTAAGCTATTGTTGATTTTTTTCATTGCGGTAAGCCATTGTTGATATATTTTCATTGCGGTAAGCCATCGTTGATTTATTTTTACATTGCGGTAAGCCCTTTTCATTTTTTCATCATACAACAAGGCACCTTTGATTTTTTGTTATGCAATAAGTCACTGTTGATTTTTCATCATGCAATATATATATATATGACCCTTGTTGTGATTCGCTAGGGCTTGCCTACCTAGTCTCTTCAAAGTCTACATCTGGCGGACTGCGCGGAAGAAACTACTCCTGTGGTTCAACGGGCAGAAAGGCAGTTGTAGCAACGGCGCTGTGGAGCGTCAACAGGGCATTGTGAGGCACAATAGGACACTGGCCATCCACTGCATCCCTACCCATCGCCAGTCGTCTTGATCATGTCTTGTCACTGGATCACGAAGGTTCGGGACGAGAGAGTGAGGTTGACGATCTGCGCAACTCTCCCTCACTATAATCCAATTCACCGCAAGTCAAGGCATCACTATGTAAAACTGGAGTCCTAAGGCGATTTGCGAGTGGCGAAGTGGCAGGTCTGGATAACCTGGCTTGCTTACCGCGGCAGCTGCGTAAATCCCGAGCCAACTCCGAAGTCCACAATCCAGCAGAACACATGTGTCTCATCTGCGGCCGAGCCTTCTGCGCACGAATCGGCCTCATCAGTCACAGCCGGACACATGAATCGTGATGATCCTTGGTCATCGTCGATCACGACGGACGAACAACAACAACAATAATATATATATAATATATATATATATATATAATATATAATATATATATCAATTATAAATATTATTATTACTTTCATTTATTGTTATTATTTTTTTAATGACAGAGAGACACACACACATACGCACGCACACACACAGAGATAGACAGCGACAGAGAAAGAGACAGAGAGAGAGAGAAGAGAGGCAGAGACAGAGGGGAGCAAAGTTTATAGAGAGAAAGAAAGAGAGACAGAGACTGATGGGGAGCAAAGGAGAGGAAAGAGAAAATTAGAGAGAAAGAGACAGAGACAGACAGACAGATAGACAGAGAGAGAGAGAGAAAGAGAGAGAGAGAGTCAGAAGACAGACAGAACAAACAGACATACATAGAATGAAACAAAATGGTTGAATGAATAAAGCCTTCTGACCATGACTTAGATAACACGCGAGGAAGAACGCATGGACCTGAACACTATAAGCTATAAAACAAAGATTTCCTTAAAGATGGTGATAATTGTAGTGATAACAATACTTTATTTTCCAACAGTATAAATTATTAGCTTAGGCCATTTCTTTCAAACTTACTGTTGCAGCATAGCATCTGCACAGTGTGAACAAAACGTGCATACACGCATCTGTAAAACAACAAAAAAGAAGAAGAAGAAAAAAGAACAGCAACAACAACAACAACAACAGCAACAACAACTGCAAAACACCAAAAGAGAAAGGAAAAAATACAATGTCAACCACAGTGCCGGTATGAAGTTGCTTCGGTTCGTCATCTACCAACACAACCAAGCGACCCCATAACAAACAGTGTGGTTATTAACAAGTCACACGCTTCATTCCGAAATACTCGAAACTTATTAATGCACGTAAGAACAATAAGACAACCAAAGTTTCAGTTTCAGTTTCAGTTTCAGTTTTCAAGATGACGTCTCCGCGCTGGGAGCGAATTCCATATGTACTAACGTCACAGGTGCCATGTGTATGGTGATCATGACCCAAGCCTTTGGCCTGCATATAAACCCATGAGCTGGCCAGGTCCCGAGGCCGTACCTAGCCTATGTTTTACCCAGCCTATGTGTGATACTGGTACTGCATCAGCCTATCATTGGAATTATCTTGGTTACATGTAAATGACATGTGTATCTGTTAACCAACGAACAGGCTGAGAAACAGCTACAGTAATTTCGAACAATTGTTCTAAATCTTCCTTATCTTTGCTCTCCATCGTCTGATACATAAGAATAACTTATCCGTGGTCAATATTAGCAGCGGAATTGATAAGGATTTCCTAGTTCGTGTTATGAAATAGCGAAATGATTTCTTGAAGATTTGCCTAGTTGAAACAAATAGCATATTCGTTCATATCTTGACGGTACTAGTTTGCCAAGTAACCTACATTTGGAATCGGTTGAAAATTTATCAGATATAACAAAAAAATTATTCCTTTCTTTTGTTTTACAATGATGATGGGTGATGATGATGATGATGACGAGACGACGACGATGATGACGACGACGATGATGATGATGAAGATGATGATGAATGATGATGATGACGACGACGACGACGACGACTCATGTTGTTGTTGTTCTTATATTAGTATTGTATCATTCTGTTTGTTCTTTTTCTCCTCCTCCTTCTTCCTTTCTTCTTTTTTTTCTAATCCCTATTACAATTAGTATTACTGTTGTTATTATTATCACTGAATACACGAGGACAGAGAAACAAACATTATAAACATAATGTATGGTATCATAATGTGCAACTGAGGCTAGACTAAAAAATCAATCTATGAATAAAAGAAACAGGCAGCAGTAAGCTATAACATGACAATCCACAAACTGCATTCGTAATCAACAGTAAAATGTACGTTAATGTTACAGACGTGAATTAAAGTACACTATACTGTTGATTACGAGATGTGATTTCTAAGAAGAAAGTTGAGAGTTCCATGGACAGCAAAGAAAACAAACGAGACAGTCTTGATGGAGGCAGACACAAGTAGATCATTCATAAGGAAGATTAGGAAAAGACAGGAAACATTTATGGCCATTTTATGAGGAAGGGGATTTGGAGCACCTGGTCACAACGGGAAAGCTGGAGGGAAAGAGAGCACCAGGTAGACCCAGAGAGAAAATGCTAGACGGACTTGCAGAGTGGCTGAAGACGGAGAGGGTGGAGGAGAGGCTTGGGCAAAAAGAGATAGAGACAGATGGAAGTCCATGATCGCCAACGCCATGTGGCAGGGCACCTAATGATGATGATGACGTGAATAAATCTAAGCTAATATTTTATGCATTGACCAATGGAATTAACATAAACATGCTTGAAATCATCATAAACAGTGTCTTTAGTGCGACAGTTTTTACCCAAAGCTGTTTTTTTTCAAAGTGTTTGTTCCTTTTCTGTTGACCATTCTTTCTAAACTCTGTACATTTTTGCTTCATATTATACTAATACTTGCACATGAATCCATTAACTTTAGCAGGCTATATTAAAAATCATGCTATCAATAAAGGATCAGGCAGCAGCAGCTGTAGCATGACAATTTACGATTGCATTCGTAATCAAAAGTAAAGTATACTCCAACATTACTGACGTGGAATAATCTAAGCAAAATTTTATGCATCTACTAATGGAATTCACACATATCTGGAATCTTCATCAACCATATCACTTTTTGTGCGCCATTTTATACCAACAAATATTTTTTTCAAAGTTTTCAGGTTAAAAATCGAGGGACTCGGAGGAGGTCTGGCCCCCAGACGTGCGGCATGCAGGCCTACCGGCGTGGGATATGCCCTGATGCCCACGAACCATAGCCCCAGCTATGGGTAAATAGCTCCATTGCCTTGTGGACATCTCGGGAGAGAATAAGGCTAAGGGAGTAAACCCTGGAAAAAAAATCACCTTACTGCCTTGTAGGTTTCGTGGGAACGACAAAGGCTACAGAGAGACCGTAAACAAACCGATGGAAGGCAACGGGAAACCACCATCGTACTTTCCCAAGACGAATCATGGCCAGACAAAACAAGGAAAATAAGGATAACGACGTAAATACGGGCTCCTATGGAGCACCTTCGTCCGGTAGGGATCGTCATGCTGCGCAGGTGACACCCGACCGTCAGCGAGCTACTGCGTTCAATTAGGAAAAAACAAACAAACAAACACAAAACAACAAAAAAAACCACCAAATCGCAACATGGAACGTTAGAACATTGTTGCAAAAAGGTAAATTAGACAATGTTAAAATGGAAATAGAAAGGCTTAACATTAGTATTTTAGGGCTAGGGGAAGTGAGATGGAAGGGGGCAGGCACGAGAACATCAGGAGAGCGTACAGCAATATATTCTGGTGGAAACTCGCATGAAAGCGGAGTAGGCATCATAATGGACAGTCTCCTTAGAAACCACATTTCGGCTGTCTCAATTTTGCTCTGACTTTGCGTGTTGATGTCCACGCTTTACATCCGTACAACAGTACTGGTTCTTTATAACTCTGAAGAACTGTCTACCTGATGTTAATTGATAGGCATTTTTGGTAAGAACGCTTCTCGTGTTGTTGAATTCTGTTTTAGCTTGGCCGATTCTGCTGACTGTTTCTAACAGACATCTGACGTCTACCCAGTACAGCACCAGTACCAAGCTGAAGGTGTACAAGAGTTGTGTGTGTGTCCTTTCCACCCTGCTTATCGGCTCAGAATGCTGGAGGATGACAGAAAGTTGACTTATAGAGCTATCAATTTTACACACAGACACACACACACACACACACACACACACACACACACACACACACACACACACACACACACACACACACACACACACACACACACACACACACACACACACACAATATTCCGCAGAATTATGCAAATCTTCTGGTCCAACAATATCTCCAACCAACACCTACTTGCCTAGCGCCATCAAGAGTATGGGCACTATCATCATGAGCAGACGATATATGAGAATGAATTAGGCACGTCATCCAAAGAGAGCAGCAGGGTAACATCACCCGGACTTCACTGCCCTTCACTGGACACCTGACGGAAGATGTAAGACCCAAGAACATACGGCGACGAACAATACAACGAGACCTTTAGGCCCTGAAACACACTTTGGAGTACTCCACAGAGGCTGGCACATAACAGACAACATAATGGACAGTAAGTAGCTCGTAATGACAGTACGTCGTAAGTAGCTCATAATGGACAGCAAGTAGCTTATAATGGACAGTAAGTAGCTCATAATGGACCGTAAGTAGCTCATAATGGACAGTAAGTAGCTCATAATGGACAGTAAGTAGCTCATAATGGACAGTAAGTAGCTTATAGTGGACAGCAAGTAGCTTATAATGGACAGTAAGTAGCTCATAATGGACAGTAAGTAGCTCATAATGGACAGTAAGTAGCTTATAAGTGGACAGCAAGTAGCTTATAATGGACAGTAAGTAGCTCATAATGGACAGTAAGTAGCTCACAATGGACGTAAGTAGCTCATAATGGACAGTAAGTAGCTCATAATGGACAGTAAGTAGATCATAATGGACAGTAAGTAGCTCATAGTGGACAGTAAGTAGCTCATAATGGACAGTAAGTAGCTCATAATGAACAGTCAAGTAGCTCATGAATGGACAGTAAGTAGCTCATAATGGACAGTAAGTAGATCATAATGGACAGTAAGTAGATCATAATGGACAGTAAGTAGCTCATAATGGACAATCAGTAGCTCATGATGGCAGTAAGTAGCTCATAATGGACAGTGAATAGCCAGTGATAAAGGACTAGTAGAATTGAGTTTGAAGTTCCAGACAGATCAGTATCAATGGGCCAATAAGTAGCTAAACATAATAAAGATATGTAGAATAGAGTTTGAAGTCCAGAAAAGACAGCATAATGACAGTAAGTAGCGCATAATGACAGTAAGTACCATTAATAAAGATTGTAGAATAGAGTTTGAAGTCCAGAAAAGACAGCATAATGAACAGTAAGTAGCTCATAATGGACAGTAAGTAGCCATGTAATAAAGATTGTAGAATAGAGTTTGAAGTCCAGAACAGACAGCATAATGAACAGTAAGTAGCTCATAATGGACAGTAAGTAGCCAAAGTAATAAAGATTGTAGAATGAGTTTGAAGTCCAGAACAGACAGCATAACGGACAGTAAGTAGCTCATAATGGACGATAAGTAGCCAAGTAATAAAGATTGTAGAATTGAGTTTGAAGTCCAGATCAGACAGCATATGGCAGTAAGTAACCAATAAATTAAAGGATGTTGAATTGAGTTTCGAATCCATAAGTCTTTCAGGCAAGCAAAAGCTAAAATGCCATTTTGAAAAGAAAAACGAAGGCAAACACACAAACCCCAAAACAAAACAAACAAAAACAACAAAAATATGGTAAATATCTGAACCAAACGATAAAAAAGGCAAGAAAAATACTTGTGAAGGTAACAGGAAACACATGTAGATGGAACACTTTTGCATCTGTGCCCTTCCCCCCCTCCCCGCCCCCATTTTTCTTCTAGCAGAAAATGTGTCATTAAATAAAGATTATAAATGACTAAGGAAAGACTCAAAGACTCAGAAGAATGTTTTAATTTTAAAGCTATGGGCCTTGATAAAAATGTTGAACATTTCTTTACATACTTCTATGAAGTCAGAAACAATTTCAAACAGTTTTGCAGCATATTTATCAAATATAAATAATGATGTTCCTTCTAAGTCTTGTCAATCAAAGACTTCAGGTGCATACAATCTGTCACTTTTAAACGCAGAACATAAAGAAAAAAATCAACAGAAACAGACAGAAAGAGAATTTGTATTATTTCGTTATTTCTTTCAACGTCTAGTCATGTAAGTGATTTTAGACAAATAGAGAGCTGTGTGTGTGCGTGCGTGCATGTATGTGTGTGCGCGCACGTGTGTGTGGTGTGTGTGCGCGCGCGTGTGTGTGAGAGAGAGACAGAGACAGACAGACAGACAAAGACAAATAGAGACAGAGAAAGACAAAGAGACAAAGAAACAGAGAAACAGACAGACAAACAGAGCCAGAGAGACAGAGATAGAAGCAGAGACAGAGAGACAGGGATACAGACAGACAGACAGAGAAGGAGAGACAGACAGACAGAGACGTAGTTAGAGACAGAGACATAGAGAGAGACAAAAAGAGACAGACAGACAGAGAGACAGAAAGAGATAAACAGAGACAGAGATAGAGAGGGACAGAGAGAAAGACAGACAGACAGACAGACAGAGAAAGAGAGACCTATCGACATCTAGCATGGCACCGACAACAACTGATCAGAATTTTTTTGTAGACTTGAATTGATCAACCACAGTGCTGGTATGGAGTTGCTCCGGTTCGTCAGTGTATCAACACAACCAAGCGAACCCATATCAGACAGTGTGGTTCTGAAGTCTTCACTCCAGCAGTCTTCCAGATTCCAGACAGGTTCTCTTCTACCAGAGCTTGAGGTCAAACCCTACAAAACAAACATGACGATCTTTCTGATAGCTGACTGGAACATTTGTTTTCAAAGTAACGACAGGACATTTTATGCAGCAAAAGAAATTAGAGCACCTAGTCACAGCAGGAAAACTAGAGGGGAAAAAGAGCACCAGGTAGATCCAGGGAGAAAAATAATGGACGGACTTGCAGAGTGGTTGAGGACAGACGGGGTGGGAGTTGTTCTTGCAGCGACAAGGGATAGATTCGTATGGAGGGCCATGATCGTCAATGCCATGCAGCAGGGCACATGATGACGACGATGATGATAGATACCCCCCCCCCCCCCCCTGACCACACGCTTTGAAATTAATGATAAGGAACATTTATGGCGCTTACTTTTTTTTTTTTTTAAAAAGTGCTCACAAGAACGAAAATACTTATAACGAAAACGAAATTGCACGAGCCAGATAGCACCAACGCCATACATTTACCAACTTATGCAACAATTACATTAGCACACACACACGCACACACACACACACACACTCTCTCTCTCTCTCTCTCTCTCTCTCTCTCTCTCTCTCTCTCTCTCTCTCGCACACACACACTCGCAGACACACACTCGCACACACACACACACACACACACACACACACACACACACACACACACACACACACACACACACACACACACACACACACACACACACACAGACTGACAGGCAGATAGACAACCAGAAATTATGTGAAAGAGCGTATAATTTGTAAGTGATGTAGGGAAGAGATTGAAAATAACAACAACAAAATCGTAAGTTCCTGAACGTCAAAATATTGTATCAAAATACATATTGACAGTAACATACAAATACTAAAAACAAAACAGTAAACATAATTCCAAAGTCGAGCAATTCTGACAAAATGCAGCACCACATTTGCCATCTTTTTGTTTTTCTGTCTGCCTATGTTTTTGCTCTTAGCTATTATGGGAATCTTTGTAACTCACGTTTTCTTTCAGGGACGACTCTTATTGATTTTTTAATCCGCACAAGTGTATTAAACGTCTTGCTAAGCTCTAAAGATTGAGTCGCTCCCTTGTCATGTCCATTTTCCTTTACAATGCGAAACATCAGATACAGCCAGCAGAATCGGCCAAGCCAAAACAGCATTCAAGAAGATGAAAAGCGTTCTTACCAACAAATGCCTATTAATTAACATCAGGAACAAGACTGAGACAGCTCAAATGTGGTTTCTAAGAAGAATGTTGAAAGTTCTATGGACAGCAAAGGAAACAAACTAGACAGTCTTGAAGGAGGCAGACACAAGAAGATCATTGATAAAGAAGGTTAGGAAAAGACAAGCAACATTTATAGGACATTTTCAGAGAAAAGGGGAATTAGAACACCTGGTCACAACAGGAAAGCTGGAGGGAAAGAGAACACCAGGTAGACCCAGGGAGAAAATATTGGACAGACTTGCAGAGTGGCTGAGGACAGAGAGGGTGGAAGATGTACTTGCAACGACAAGGGATAGATTCATATGGAGGGCCATGATCGCCAACGCCATACGACAGGGCACATGATGATGATGAATGCGAAACATAGACTCTCACAGCTGACTTACAGAAACATATCCACAGTCATGGCAGTGAGGTGCATCGAAAGATTCTATGCATCTCATACATTAATCATATCACATGTGGGACTATACGCAGTAAAATCATCTGTTGATCCGTTTGAAGACATTCTGACTATAGTAAAAAGACGCTAAACGAAGAGCTACGGACATGTCACAAGATCTTCAAATCTGCAAAAACCATTTCACAAGGAACAGTCCTAAGAGAAAAAGGAAAGAATAGCAGGAAAAGAGATGGGAAGACAATATACCCAAGAATGGACATGTCTGAACTTCAGCAGTCCTCAGAGAGTGGTAGAGGATGGGAGAGATAGAGGAAACTCTTCGCAAGGTCATCAGCGGTGCCCATACGACCAGTGAGCTTCGAGATATGTAACGTAACTAGTGGGTTGCGTACGTGGAATCTCGATTTATTGTGTCATGTGAAAGACTAAACAGGCTGTAGCCCAAATACACATGTTAGAAGTCAATGGACAATTGTGCCTATGGGTGTTTTTCTTCTGGTCCTCTTTCTGCTTCTTTCTTAACTTCGTGAAGAATCATTGGAGCACCGATTTTACAAAAAAATAATTTTGATTTGCAGCTTGGCTGCTGGCTTTGGGGAATCATGCCTGATGACTGCAGAGAAAGTCCTGGTATCAGTTCAGAAAGACAGCAAACTTGTGATCCCCTTGGGGCATGTCAGACCTTAGCCTGAAAAACCAAACGGGCTGTGCCTGGAACATAATGCCCGGCCAGTTTTGCGGTAAACATACACTTCTTTAAAGCAACGTAGGGGACTTCCGATTGCTAAGTGTTCGAGACTATAGTAAAGGGAGAAGTTACAGTTTCAGTTTCTCAAGATGACGTCTCCGAGCTCGGAGTGAATTCCATATGCACTAACGTCACAGGTGTCATGTGACGGAGAAGATTCAGAATGATCACGGCACAAGCCTTAAGCCTGCACATAAACCCACGAGCTGACCAGGTCCTGAGATCCTATCATTATTATCATGTCGAGCTTGCTCGGCTATCTATGACACGTTTTCTCCATCCTTCTTCGTCAGACATTGCAGTAGGTAGTTCATCATACTGACAGCCTGTATCATCGATCAGTTGGTCCATGAAGGTCTTCTTTGGACGTCCTGGTCTTTGTTTGCCGTGGCTGGGTCTCCATAGTAGAACATCACCCACCAGTTCTTTGCTACGCCAGCAGTGTCCCGCGAAGCGCAGTCTTTGTTGACGTATTGATTTACTGATTGGCGGGATCTTGCCATATAACTCTTTGTTATTTGGATGGTCTCTCCAGGATTTGTTCAGGGCTGCTAGCAGCATTCGTGTGTATGCTCCATCAATCTTCTTCTCCAATGTCGTTGTTAGGGTCCAAGAAATTGAGCCATATGTAAGAACAGACTCCACTGCTACTAGAAAGAAGTTCCTTTTCAGGTTGTCTGGTAGATTGGATTTCCAGATTTTATCCGGTTGATTTAGTGCGCCCCAGGCATTTCCGAGTCTGGTGTTGATGTCTTGTTCTGTGGAGTCAATGTAGCTGACAAGGTATTTAAAGTCTTGAACTTATTTGATCGCATCTCCATTGAGACTTCTCATACCTTTTGATGCGTCTTGATTCAAACAGGTGAACTCTGTTTTGTTCGCATTGAGGTGGAGCCCGATCTCCATTGCTGTTCTTTCGACATTGTGAAGGAGAGATGTTGCATTCTTTAGGAGGTCTGCGGGAACAGCCAG
This sequence comes from Monoplex corrugatus, assembly GCA_030674185.1. Taxonomy (NCBI): domain Eukaryota; kingdom Metazoa; phylum Mollusca; class Gastropoda; order Littorinimorpha; family Ranellidae; genus Monoplex; species Monoplex corrugatus. The sequence continues at coordinate 59,127,957 of JAPXFY010000023.1, forward strand.
GTCATCAGCGTAATCTGCATCTGTTATCTTTACCGCAGGGTAGCGTCTGTTCTTCTGTTCTGTGAGGGAAAAGCCAAGGTTTTTTGTTCTTATCCACTGCTTTCCTCAGCACATAATCGAGACAGATGATGAAAATGTAGGGGCAAGCGTATCTCCTTGAAGGACTCCAGCAGTGATGTCGAAGAAGTCTGTGTCTCCGTCGGGGGAGCGAACCATAGAGCGAGTATTCTGGTACAGCATCATGATGGCGTCTATTGTTTCCTTGGGTAGTCCATATGCAGTTTGAATCTCCTTCATCTTTCCTTGGTGGATCGAATCAAAAGCTTTGGAAAAAGTCTATAAATAGGAGAACAGCTGGGAGGTTTTTGGGTTTTATGCCTTCCAATATGCGTGTGATGGTGAGTATTTGTCCTGATGTCGATCTGTTTTGGCGAAACCCGGTTTGGTTTTTCTTCAGAACTGGATCTATTTCCGGCCTTATCCTATTTAGGAGCATTAGGTTGTAGATCTTTGCAGAAATTGCAGTAATGTGATTCCGCGGTAGTTCTTAGTGATTCCGAGGTCACCTTTCTTGGGGAAAGGAAGCAGGCATCCTTTAGTCCCAGATAGTTCCATAACCCTGGTCCTAGGGGAGTGAGGTGGCAGAGACCTCAACTTTTCCGGGGACATCACCACGATGGCGGCGCCCATCCTCTCTCCCTCGCTTCAAATTCATATTCATATTCACTTTTTTTTTACCAAGACTTCAGAAAGGAAGAAGTATAATTGGTCTTCAAGGGATAGACAAACAGAGACAGACAGAAAGACAGAGAGAGAGAGAGAGAGAGAGAGAGAGAGAAAGAGAGAGAGAGAGAGAGAGAGAGAGAGAGAGAGAGAGAGAGATATGGAGAAGTATCATAACGTGAATGATCATTGATTACCATCAATTTGCCGTTGTTTGGTTTCGTTTTGTTTGGTTGTTAGTACAAAGATGAGAGACAGAGCGACAGACAGAGAGACACACAGATACAGAGAGAGGAGATTAATGCGAAAAACGAGTTTCACAGCAGTATATCATATGGTCGAATAATACCAATAATTCGGTCAAATATATCCCAGCTTGCTATTTGTGGAACACCAAAAGTGCATTCTATGTTTCAAAGTGCAGTGGGTTTTTTCTGTTGAAAGCAGAGCGTTGTGTCATGGATGTATCGGCAGTGGCTATGCATAGTGAAAGAAAATCAATGAGTTGCGAGTCTTTGGGTGGAAAACTGCACCACCAAATCCCATTCATGGAACTTTTACATGCTGGTTTTAGCACCCTAATCTGTTCATCTGGAACAAACATAAAACCAAACATCATACACGCTTAAGTGAGCACACAAGCATACACATGCATGGATACACAACGCACACATGCGCACGCTTGCATACACGAACACACTTACACAGGTAGATATGCATGTACACACACACACACACACACACGCATACACACACACATATACACAAACTCTCTCTCTCTCTCTGTATCTCTCCGTCTCTCTGTCTCTGTCTGTCTGTCTGTCTGTCTGTCTCTCACTTTCTCTCTCTCTCTGTCTGTCTGTCTCTGTCTCCTTCTCTCTCTCTCTCTCTTACATACCTATTCGCGAGTGCACGCACGCACAAACACATACATGCATACAAACACAAACATTTGTCTGAAAGCCGCTATGCAAACAGACGTTATAACAAATAAAGAATGAACGTACGCTCAAACCCATACAAACATCAAATTCCACATAAACACATACACAGACACACACACACACAACCATACACACACGCACACACACACACAAACAAACACAAACACTTTCTCTCTCTCGCTTTCTCTCTCTCTCTCTGTCCTTCTCACTCTCTCTCTCTCTCTCTCTCTTTCTCTCTCTCTCCCATTTCTCTCTCTCACACACACAAGCATAGAAGCACACATATAAAAACACATATAACAAACATACACACACAAACACGCACACACAAACACGCAACACACAGAGAGAGAGAGAGAGAGAGAGAGAGAGAGAGAGAAGGAGAGGGAGAGGGAACTTATCAATACAAAAACGAGTTTCTCACCTGGATATTACGTGGCTGACTACACACCTCACCTTGTTAGAAACTTGTGGAACACCAAATCCACATTCTCAGTATCAGCATGCCCATGGCTGTTCTGCTCTTAAAATAGAGCAATCCTTTTACGGACAGTGTTGGAAGCTGCCTCGTGTCGTAACCAAAAATCGATGCTTCCCATTCCATTGGGAGAAACTGATCCATAAATAAAATCCCTGGAGAGGCAATGCAAACAAAACCGCAGGAGCAGCTGTTAAAACAAAATCCCAGAAAAAAAGCTGTATAAAGAAAACCCCATGAAAGCCATCAAACAAAGTCCTGTGGAAGCCTGTAAATAAAGACCTGTGAATGCCTATAAACAAAGACATGTGAAAGCCTACAAACAATGTCGTATGAAATCCTATAAACAAAGTCTTGTAACAGCCTACAAACAAAGCCCTTTGAAAGGCTACAAAGAAAAACCTATAAAAGCTATATAAACAAAATCCCAGAAAATGTTTTTGAAACAAAATCCCAGGAAAGGCTATGTAAACAATATCCTAGGAAAACCTACTCCAACAACGTCCTAGGAAATCCTATGTAGGTCCCAGGAAAGGCTGCATGAACAAAATCAAAGGAAAGGTCATTGAAACAAATTCCAAGGGAAAAGCTACGTAAACAAAAGTCTAAGGAACACCTACATAAACAAAGTCCAGCATGAACAAAATCAAACGAAAGTTTATTTGAACAAATTCCAAGGGAAAAGCTTAATAAACAAAAAGTTCATTAAAATAATTTCCAAGGGAGAAGCTATACAAACAAAAAGTTCATTCCATGGGAAAAGCTATATAAACAAAGTGCAAGGAACACCTACATAAACAAAGTCCCAGAAAAAGGCTTTATAAACAACGATCCAGGAGAAGTCGACCAAACAACGTCCCCACAAATGCTATAAAAACAATATCCCCGGAATGCTTTATAAACAAAGACAAAAACAAAAGCCTGCATAAACAAAATGCCTGGAAAGGCTACACAATAAAGCCATAGGAAGGGCAATATAAACGAATTAACAGGAAAGGCTGTAGAAACAAAGTTCTGAGAAAGGCTGCATAAACAAAGTCTCAGGAAAAATTATATGAACAGTCTCAGGAACGGCTTATAAACGAACCCCCATGAAAAACTGTATAAACAAAGTACCAGGAAAGCTATAGAAACAAAGTCACATGAAGGGCTGTTGACAAACTCTCAAGAAAGACTATACAAACCGAGTCTCAGGACAGATTATACAAACAAAGTCTCAAGGAAAGCTTTTACATAAACAAAATATCCAGCAAGACTACGTAAAGATAGTAACAGGAAAGGCTATATAAACGAGGTCTTGGGACTGAATGCATGAACAAAGTCAACACAATGGAAAGGCTATATAAACAAAGTTTCAGGAAATGCTATAGAAACAAACTTTTACGAAGGCTTATATTACAAGGTAACGGGAAAGCCTATAAAGTTCCAGGAAAGGCTACGTAAAGAAAATTCCAGGAAAGGTTATATAAACAAAGTTCCAGAAAACGT
>JAPXFY010000023.1:59134089-59174089 GCA_030674185.1 Monoplex corrugatus
TCTTCCACCCTCCTTGTCTTCAGCCACTCTGCAAGTCCGTCTAGTATTTCTCCCTAGGTCTACCTGGTGCTCTCTTTCCCGCCAGCTTTCCCGTTGTGACCAGGTGCTCCAAATCCCCTTTCCTCATAAAATGGCCTATAAATGTTGCCTGTCTTTTCCTAATCTTCCTAATGAATGATCTACCTGTGTCTGCCTCCATCAAGACTGTCTTGTTTGTTTTCTTCGCTGTTCATGGAACTCTCAACCTTCTTCTTAGAAAACACATCTCGGCTGCCTCAATCTTGTTCTGGCTTATCTCTCTTAATGCGATGATTAAAAGGTTGTTGTTTTTTTTCAATCCAGGCCCTTTTATGATTTAGATTAATTAACCCTTTGACTTCTGCACCCTAGCCACCAACTTCGGCAGAAAGCTGGTGGATATAATCAGGGAGTCAAAGGGTTAAGTTTTGGCTTTGCTAGTATGGTTGTTAGGATGAGGGAGTCAAAGGGTTAAGTTTTGCTTTGCTAGTATGGTTGTTAGGATGAGGGAGTCAAAGGGTTAAGTTTTGCTTTGCTAGTATGGTTGTCACTGCAGGAAGCTGGTGGAATGGGTGCGGGAATCAAAGGGTTAAGACACCAGTGGTGGAGTTTGTAGCCCAGTGGATAAATCACCTGCCTAAAATTCGAAAAACCCGGGTTCGTTTCCCAGTTGGACTGGACATTTTCTCTCTCTCTCTCTCACACACACACACACACACACACGCACGCACACACACACATACTCACGTACACACATACATACACATGCATACACACATACATACACACACATACATACACACACAAATACACACACAAATACACAGCACACATACATACACGCACAAACACACTCATACACACACACATACATGCACACATACACATACATACACAAACACACACACACATACACACACACGTACACACATACACACGTACACACACACACATATATATATATATATATCATACACACTCATACACACACAAACACAAACACACAAACACAAACACACACACACACACACTCACCATCACCCTCCATAAAACCTTGAGTTACAAAAACTGAAGTACTCTGTGTGTAATATATCTTAGTACACGTAAAAGTTCCTCATGGCAAGAAGAGTTTCGTCCGTAAACAAAAACACACACATACAGAGAAAAACAAATGCCTGGTAAAAGTGTGGCCCTATGTTATGGTGATGTAACATTCACCGGGTACACTAACCCGCATTTTACACGGAAAATCTCCATCGTGTCAAAGAAACTTAGTCTTTTTCTGCTAAAACTGAGTCTTTTTCTTCTATTTTTTTTTTTTGTATTTGGTGTTAGTGCGTTCGTGGGTTTATGTGCAGGCTTGGGAGACAGGGTGTCCAGGTCAAGCTTACACGGACAAAGAAAGAAAGAAAGAAAGAAAGAAGCACATTCTGAGGACATTATTTAAAATATATTTTCCATGAGACTGTTTTGTTTGTTTGTTGTCTGTTTGTTTGTTTGTTTGTTTTTTGGGTGGGTGGGTGGGTATGAAGACGCAGACTTAAAAAAAATGGCTCTATCATCTTGTGTGTATAATTGTGCATACATACACGTATGTAAGTTTATATGATTATGAAGAGGGCACGTATGTGTGTTTGCATATTTGTATACATAAACACATAAGTACATACATGTACTACATATAACATGCACACACACACACACACACACACACACACACACACACACACACACACACACACACACACACATATGAATGTATGTATATATGTATATATATGTGTGTGTGTGAACGTGTGTGTTTGTGTGTGTTGTGTGCGCTCGCGCGTGCGTGTTGTGTGTGTGTGCGTGTGTGTTTATGTGTATATGCATGCATTTGTGTGTCTGTGTGAATGTACATGTATTACCAAAACACATTGTTAAAATAGTGTGTGTGTGTGTGTGTGTGTGTGTGTGTGTGTGTGTGTGTGTGTGTGTGTGTGTGTGTGTTCGTTCGTTCCTTGATTTAACGTCTTTTCACTATAAGTGATATTAGACGGATAAAAATGGCATGGAGGATGATTTTTTTTTTTTTTTTTTTTTTTTTTTGGGGGGGGGGGGGGGGAGGGAGGAGGGGAAAGAAGGGAACAGAGTAAGAGACGGAAAAAAAAATTAAAAGGAACCGGCAAGGTCTTTAGAAAAATGATATGGATGATCAGAGAAATGAAACTAGAACAACGCTAACATCAAATGTAAAAGAAAAATCGTCATAAAAAGCAAAACAAAACAAAATAAGATAATGATAATTAAAATAATAACCTTAAAGTAACGCATTAACAGGACTGTGAACCAATGATTCTGAAATTTTAACTAACAGAACTTGATCTGATATCACTTCTTTAAAATGCTTTTCAAGATAGTTTCCTTGTGTAAACATCTTTGGTAAAAAATAACGAAGCTTTCTGCAGTAAAACAAACAGTGATACAATGTGAATTGTTCACCGCAAATACATAAAACGTTTTTACAATATTTTGTTTTCAAAGCGTTCAGTTGAATACGAAAATATGTGGTAACAATTAATCTCAAATGATATATCGAAGAATACTGCATTTTTTTTACAGATATTTTGAATTGAAAGTTTGATTCTTTTTTGAGACACAAATTTTTCATTTAAATCTTCATGAAATCGAATCCATGATGCTAATTCTAGCGAGTTGTAAGCTTCTTTTACCGAGATGTTAACATGTAATTCTATGGAATTTTCAAAACGGAGTGCACCGGATTTAGCTGCTCTGTCAACTACGTTGTTGCCGTGAAGACCAACGTGAGAAGGCACCCAGCATAAACTGATTTCCGAGCCATTTATCTTTAAACAGTGTATTAGATGATTTGCCTCAATTATTAAATCAGGTCTTGTGTCTGTATCAAAAGACTGTAAGGCATATAATACAGATTTTGAATCAACAAACAGAACTACTTTGAAAGGCACAGGCCGAAGGCTTATTAAATAATGCAACGCTTGAACAACAGCGACCAATTCTGCTGTATATATAGATACATTTGCCCCAATGAAAAAAGACTTTTTAATGTTAAATTTTGGAACATAAAACGCTGCTCCAGCGCTCTGATTTGCTAAGACTGACCCATCAGTAAAAATGTGGAGGTGGGTACGGTACTTTTCATCGATGTGTTCACAAGCTGTGGATAGCGTAATGTTGACATTATCATCTTTTTAACGTCTGCATAATCGAGATCAAACGTGGCCTTTAGCATTTCCCATGTAGGGATAGGCGTTAACATTGGTTTTTTGGCTATTTCATCCATAGTTATGCTGGATTGTTTGATCAGGTCAGATATGTAAGTTGCGGTTGTAATTTGTGATGAAATGTTTTTTGCTCGTTTTGGAAAGTCAATATCAGACCTGATTTTAATTTCTTTGCTCACAAAATTATTCGCTTGTGAAGTAGTTCTAATTGCAAACTTTGCTGTAGCTAGCTCACGATGGTTGTTTAGAGGTAGTATTCCAGCAACTTTGTACGTTTCCAGAGTAGAAGCATGAGTTGGTACACCTAGTGCAATTTTAAGACTTTTGCAGTCCAAGTTCTGAATCTTTTTTAGTAAATATTTAGGTGCATTGAAAAAAACTTCTTGCGCGTAGGATAATTTAGACCTGACCAGCGCTGTTGACAGATGAATCAGTATATTTGTATCCATTCCCCAGGGTAATTTGCTTATTATCTTTAGAAAATTTAAGGTTTTTCGTGCTTTTGTTAAAATATAATCAAAATGAACATTCCAGCTTAATTTCGAAGTGATGTAAACTCCCAGAAATTTTACGACCTGTTTGTAATTTAACACTTCACCAAGCAATTTGAAAGTAGGCAAGTTATTTGAGTTACCACCAGGATCAAACAGCATCATGTTAGTCTTTTCTGCCGACAACGACAGACCATTTTCTAACATATAGTTTCCAAGATTATCAAGATCAATTTGATACAATTTCCTGATGTAATTCCGTGTTCTCTGTGGAGTTGTCTTTTTTAAAGTGATATTCATCCAAGTGCATATATCATCAGCATACTGTACTAAAACAACACGATTTGAAAAAGCTTTAGGAAGATCCTGTATAAGGATATTAAATAAAATAGGTGCTATCACTGAACCTTGTGGAATCCCCATGTCGAGGTGCCGTGAAGTAGAATAACTAGCTCCCACTCTAGCCTGTATTGTTCTATTAGCTAAAAAAGATTTAATGTAATTGTACATATTGCCAGATAAACCAACAGATTTTAGCTTGAACAATAAACGTTTATGCCAAACTTGATCGTAGGCTTTTTTTACATCAAAGAAAGTAGCTAAAACACTTTTTCTGCGGGCAAACTGTTGTTTGATCTGAGTCGTAAGTTTAACCAGGTGTTCAACTGCGGATCTCCCTTTTCTAAAACCCGTGTGTGTGTGTGTGCGTGCGTGCGTGTTCGTGTGTGCGCGCGTGTTCGTGTGATGTGTGTGTGCGTGTGTGTGTGTGTGTGTATGTGTGTGTGCGTGTGTGTGTGCGTGTGTGTGTGTGTGTGTGTGTGTGTGTGTGTGTGTGTGTGTGTGTGTGCGCGCGCGCGCGCGCCTGCGTGCGTGTATGCATGTATGTGTAAATGTATATGTACATTATCAAAACGTACAATCAAGATTTTCTTCCAGTTGTTTCAGGAGGGACTTTTGATTACAAGGTGGGGACTGTTGAAACATCGCTAGCACTTATCTTTGGGAGACAGGGTGTCCAGATCATGCTTACACAGACAAACGAACGAACAAACAAAGAAACAAACAAAGAAACAAAGAATCTATCAAACAAGCAAACACTTTCTGAGGACATTATTTAAAATCTATTTTCCTTGTTGTGACTCTCTGCCATTGTTTTGGATTGAATGCCAAGTTTTTTTTTACGTTCGGCTGACAATCCTTCAAAATCATAGTGACCTTGAGACTGCTCTGTTTTTTTGGCTTTTGGGTATGAAGAGACAAACTTAAAGAATGGCTCTTGGTACTTTTTAAATTTTGTATAGTTTTCTTTTTTCCTTCCTTTTTGTACATTGTATGTGTTCATGGGGATGAAGAGGGTGGGGGAGATGCTGGAGGCAACGAGAGATAGAGATGGTTGGAAGTCCATGGTCGCCAACGCCATGCGGCAGGGTACCTGATGATGATGATGATGATGTGTTCATTGTAGGGATTGTAGGGTCCAGTTCTTGTCTTTTAGGCATACACACACGCACACACACACACATACACACACTTGCACACGCACACACTTGCACACACACGCGCACGCGTTTTCTTCTTTCTTTTCTTATTCTTACCTTCATTTTTGCTTTTTATGCCAATAGCAGCGTCAATATCATATACACAATGAAAAGTAACGAGCTGTAGAATGGTCCATATCTCTCTCTCTCTCTCATGCACGCACGCACGCGCGCGCGAACACACACACGCACACACACGCACAAACAGAAACAAAGACCACAAGTATACTCCTTATCACTCCCTACAACCGCACACAAACACACACACACTCTGTTCACACACACACACTCTGTTCACACACACACACACTCTGTTCACACACACACACACACACACACACACACACACACACACACACACACACACACACACACACGGACATACACACACGGAATTCAAGATGGCGGAGAGTCCTAACTGGTAGAAATTTCAGCAGTCAGAGACAACGTGGAATAGTCCACAATGACCAGGACGAGACGAGGCCGCCTTGCTCAACAGAGGCAAGAAGCTACGTCTGCGGTAATGGCCGATCAGGAGAGACGAAAGACCAGCGACGAGGGAGACAAGACCAAAAAGGCAGAGACTGTCCCTACAAATGGCGCTTCGACCGCGGTTACCACGGGCACGCAGAGTGGGACAACTTCCATCACACCTATAGGCCTACCCAGCTCTGCGGAACTTGTGAGTACGATCGTTGAACTAAGAAACATCGTATTGGATCTGCGCAACCAAGTCAGTACTTTAGAAAGGACTGTGCTTGCGCAGATCGAGGCCCGGTCGACAACAACTGCCACCATCAAGCCAACCAGCAACAGTCAAACATAGACAAATATTAGCCTAATTTAACAAATCCCACGTACGCAGACGTTCTAAAACAAAAGCACACACGCAAGCAGGACGACCAACAGACACAAAAATCAAAATCAAACGCAACAAAAACTAGCAGCAATACGTGAGTGTAATGCGCCCTGAAGCTAGAAAACAGCCGTACCCAAAAACACTCCACACGTAGCGTTTTCAATGCGAACAAACTTTACTAACTGAACTCCATTAACAACAGTTAAACTTCTGACTTCGTCCGAGCATGCGCGTACCGGCCGGAACGACCCACGCGTGATATCGTTCGTCAAACTTTTGGAACTGCCTGTAACAGATGTTACAGTGACTGAAAATAAAACCAAAGACGGGAAAGAACAACATCATGACATCAAAAAAGCTAAAGACGTCACCTCACAGATCAAACATGCAACGTCACACACTAAAAAGATAGAACAACGTAAACAGAACCACGACCTTACGTATGTTCTGACTATCCACGATTCGGTGTTAAAAGGTATCAACTTAAGGAGACTGGGACGATCTTATGGTTTCGAAGGAGACTCAAGTGTTGTGAATGACATTCATGATACGAAAAGATAGACAAGACACTTTCCAACTTTGACAATCCTGCAGACTGTATTGTTTTTCACTGTGGTGTCCACGAACTGAATAACAAAGATCTCGAAGCAACAAGTCAAAATCTCACTTTGTGCATCAAACACGTAGCACATAAATATCCAAACTCAAAGATAGTCATCAGCAAGGTCGCCCCTGTACGACATGCATGTATGGAGGTACGGCGGAATTTGTTCAACGCATTTTTATCTGCTGAGCTTGTTGACATAAAAAAACATATCTTTTGTCTCCCATGAAAACCTTTGTACAAACCAGCAGTTTCTTCACGACAATATTCACCCCACTGCCAGAGGAAGCTGCGTGATAGCGGGGAACCTTGGAAGACACGTTCGCGATCTGTTTTGGGAGACCCCTAGGAGACCAGGAGAATCACGATCTTCATGGCTACACGCCTCTAGATTCCCCCGAGGACGGACACGTTCCCCCTTTTCGACAGCTCTGAACCGTGGTGGCTGTCATACATGTATAATGTTTTGACTGAATCGTAGTAGATCTACAGTTACAAACGTTTCATGTCACAGGACTTTTTCCTTGTCATCTCTGACAATTCTCTTGTTGAAAGTGTATAACTATAGTATAAGCGCTAGGATTTAGTGAGTCAGGCCTCAATAAGACTTTAATCTCTGTACATTTGAAGGCGTTTATACCGTTGTTGTTTTATTTATTTGTAATTTGTTTCTGTTCTAGATCTAACTCTTGTCTTTATTAGTAGGACTTCTTTTCTCCATAGTTTTACTACATTTTTTGTTTCTACATTTACTTCGTAGTATACGTAATCAATTATTTTTCTGCCCATTTTCCTCGTACGCAGAAAACCAAAGCATTCGTGATTATTAAACAAATCACCGTTAATTGAAAATAAGAGATTAGATTAGCCAACAATAAAAATCAATTTCTTACAGTGGAATTGTAGATCTATTTCCACCAAGTCAGCATATCTGGAACATTTCCTCGCATCAAATCAGTGTGAAGTTTTGATTCTGCAGTCGCTTAATGTTGTACCAACCAAACTTCCCAATTTCCAAAATTGTTATTATCCTCCAGTGTATGACTATGGGAATCCCGGGAAGAAGGTAGCCACTGCGATATATATATACTTATAGAGTTACAGTATCACATATTTACTTCCCCAGTTTTAACATCAACTGAAGACTTACAAGCTTGTGCCACCACAGTACAATTCAGTAGTTCTTTCATCCTGAACGTTTTGTCAGTCTACCTGCCAACAGGTCCAAATGACCGAAACACAGAATGGCTGCGTACGATTCCGGATCTGCAGCACGGTAAATGGCTAATAGGTGGAGACTTTAATTCCCACTCCCTGTTTTGGGAAAAAGATTGTTGTACTGTTACAAGCAACCGTTTGGTAGAAAATATTGTTGACAGTTCGCTTTACCTTCTGAATAATGGGAGTGTCACTAGGATCCCTGATGTTTCCAAACATCGGGAAACAGCCATCGATCTGTCTTTAATCTCACCAGAATTAGTACCCTGCTGTACCTGGGATACTCACAGAGATACTTTGGGAAGTGATCAATTACTTATCCACATAACACTAACTAACAAAAACATCAGGATGAAAGACAGCACTCCTGATATTATACCAAAATACAATTACACACGCGCTGATTGGTCCTTGTTTCAGACTGCTCTTGCTAGTCAAGACTACAAACATTATGAAAGTGAAAATGTAGACGTTATGTTTTCTAAATTCCAGGAGTCAGTTCTACCTGCTGCAGACCTCTCAATCCCGAAACTCAAAACTTTTAAGTCCAATAATCGTATGGGTAATGTTTGGTGGACAGAGGCATGTGAGAAAGCAGTTCAGTATAAAAAAGAGAAATACAAAATCTACATCAAAAGCAAAAAACCCGAAGATCATATGGAAATGATAAAAGCTAACACCCAGTGTAATAAAATCATCGCTGAGGCAAAGAAAAATTATTGGGCATCATACTACAAAAAAGAAATTTAAGATTTCAAGGATTTCCATAAAGTCTGGATAAAAATGAATCAAATGAAAAATGGAGCCAACTTACCTAGGTGTCCAATAATGATTGACACATGTCACAAATTTCCTTCTGACATGGACAAAGCTGAAACTTTTGTGGAACTTTTTGCCAAAAATAGTAAAATACACAATTTTGTCTCCTACCTGCAAACACTACAGAAAAATGGCATCTAACAACCCTATCTTTACTGACCCAATACCTCAGAATGATCGCTGGTTTAATTCTCCAATCACCTTAGAAGAGCTAAAAAACACTATCTTGTCTCTACACAACAAAAGGGGTTCGGTAGGTGTCGATGCAGTTTCAAATGAAATGATTAAACATCTTCCAGAAAACTGCATTATTTTCTTACACAATTTTTTTCGGAAATACTGGGTTAGTGGAACTGTACCATAATTATGGCAAAGGTCTATTGTTATACAAATATTAAAAGCAGGAAAGCCTAAAAACAACAAAAACAGTTACAGACCTATTGCTTTGACGTCCATACGGCAAACTAATTGAAAGATTGATATTAAACAGACTTGTACATTACTGTGATGAAAATAACGTTATTCCAGTAAATCAGGCAGGTTTTAGAAAAGGAAGATCCACAGATGAGCACCTGGTTAAACTTACAACTCAGATCAAGCAACAGTTTGCCCGCAGAAAAAGTCTTTTGGCTACTTTTTTTATGTGAAAAAAGCTTACGATCAAGTTTGGCATACGCGTTTATTGTACAAGCTGAAATCTATTGGTTTATCAGGCAATATGTATGATTACATTGTCTTTTTTAGCCAATAGAAGAATTCAGGCAAGAGTGGGAACTAGTTAATCTATTTCACGACATCTTGACATGGAATTCCACAAGGTTCAGTGATAGCCCTGCTTTTATTTAATATCCTTATACAGGATCTTCCTAAAGCACTCTCAAATCGTGTTGTTTTAGTACAGTACGCTGATGATATATGTATTTGGATGAATATTACTTTGAAAAAGACAACTCCACAGAGAGCGCAGAATTACATCAGGAAGTTGTATCAATCTGATCTAGATAGTCTTGGAAACTACATGTTAGAAAGTGGTCTGACGTTGTCAGCAGAAAAAACTAACATGATGTTCTTTAATCCTGGTGGTACTTTAAATAACTTGCCTACTTTCAAATTGCGTGGTGAAGTGTTACATTACAAACAGGTTGTAAAATTTCTGGGAGTCTTTATAACATCGAAATTAAACCGGAATGTCCATTTTGATTACATTTCAACAAAAGCAAGAAAAGCTTTAAATTTTCTAAAGATAATAAGCAGATTACCCTGGGCAATGGATACAAACATACTAATTCATCTATCAACAGCACTTGTACGATCTAAATTATCCTATGCGCAAGAAGTGTTCTTCAGTGCACCAAAATATTTATTAAAGAAGATACAAAGCTTAGACTGCAAAAGTATTACAATTGCTCTAGGTGTCCCTGATCACGCTTCTAATCTGGAAACGTGCAAAGTTGCTGAAATTCTGCCTCTGAACAACTATCGTGAGCTAGTGACAGCAAAATTTACCGTTAGAACTACTTCAAAACGGACAATTTTGTGAGTAAGGAAATTAAAATCAGGTCTGATGTTGATTTTCCAAAGCGAGCAAACAGCATTTCATCACAAATGACTGTTACAACTTACATATCTGACTTGTCAAACAGTCTCACATAAATATGGATGAAATAGCTGAGACACCATCAACAACGCCTATCCCTACATGGGAAATGCTAAAAGCCTCTTTTGATATTGATAATACAGATGCTAAGAAACATGAAAACGTCAACATTTCGATATCCACAGCAAGAGAACACGTCGATGATAAATGCCGTACCCACCTTCATATTTATACCGATGGATCAGTCTTAGAAAATAAATGTGCAGGAGCAGCATTTTATATTCCAAAATTTAAAATTAAAAAAGTCGTTTTTCATTGGGGCAAACATATCTATATTTACAACGGAATTAGTCGCTATTATACAAGAATTGCACTATCTAGTAAATCTTAAATCCGTGTCTTTCAAAGTAGTTCTCTTTGTTGACTCAAAATCTGTACTATATGTCTTACGGTCTTTTGATGCGACACAAGACCTATTTAACTACTGAGGCAAATCATACTGTACATCGTTTAAGGATAAAAGGTACAGATATCAGTATATGCTGGGTGCCTTTTCACGTTGGTGTTCACGGCAACGAAGTAGTTGACAGAGCAGCTAAGCAAGGTGCACAGAATTCTGATAATTCTATAGAATTAGATGTTCATACTTCCGTAAAAGAAGTTGCTCGAATCGGCCTCATGGATTCGATTTCATGAACATTTAAATGAATAGTTTGTGTCACAACAAATGATAAAACTCTCCGTTCAAAACGTATGTAAAAAATTGCAGTATTCTTCAATGTATCATTTGAGATCAATTGTTGCTGTTCGTTTTCGTATTCAGCAAAACGCATTGAAAACAAAATATTGTAAAAATGTCAAGTGTATTTGCTGTGAACAGTTCTTTTTTTTACCGAAAATGTTTACACAAGAAAACTATTCTGAAACTCATTTAAAAAAAAGTAACATCGGATCAATCTTTGTTAGTTAAAATTTCAGAATCATTAGTTCATAGTCCTGTTAATGCATTACTTTCACTTTATGCAGTTTGTGTTTTAGTGTTAAATTTTCGCTTCACATTGATGAAGACAATTGTTACTAATGTTAGTGTTAAGATTTCGTTCCATTTTTCTATTCTACCACCTATTTATGACTTTTTACTCCCCTCTGCCACAATCCAACCCGTCCAACTATCGTTCTCCATTTTATTTTACATATGTTTTTTTTCTTCCCCTCTCCCCCCTCCCCCATCTAATATCACTTATAGTGAAAAGACGTTAAATCAAAAGACGAACGAAAACACACACACACACACACACACACACACACACACACCACACACACACACACACACACACACACACACACACACACACACACACACACACACACACACACACACACACACACACACACACACACACACACATACATACACAACACACGAATACCACCACCATTACCACCATCACCGCCGCTATTTCAAAAGATCCATGCGTCCACTTTTCTCCAAAATGTTGTGCCCAATTTCTGCAAACATGTCATTTCCTTCGCGCAAAGTATGAGGGGAGATAAACGACTCTTCCGGATCCGGTCGGGTCACGTGCACAACCAGCGTGTCTTTCTGCCAAGCAAAAGGCACAGTAGGTCGACGGTCACCAAGGTGTCGTCGAAACCCTGGCTCCCAGGACGGGTGGCATATACCTTGATCACATATGACCTGAAATACAACAATAAATAAATAAAGAATACATAAATGAGAAAAATAAATAAATGAATGAATGAATAGATAATAGATAAGTAAATAAACAAACAAACAAACAAACAAGTAAATAAATAGATAAATAAACTGCACCACTCTACACCACAATACACCACACCACCAACATCGCCACACCACACACCACACCACATTACATCAACACACCACACCATATTACATCAACACACCACACCACTTTACATCAACACACCACAACCACATCACATCAACACACCACACCACTTTACATCAACACACCACACCACATCACATCAACACACCACACCATATTACATCAACACCACACACACACATTACATCAACACACCACACCATATTACATCAACACACCACACCACTTTACATCAACACGCCACACCACATCACATCAACACACCACATCACATCAACACACCACACCACAATTATTACATCAACACACCACATTTCATCAACACACCACACCATCAACATCGCCACACCACACCACACCACATTACATCAACACAACACACCACACCACATCAACACACCACACCATATTACATCAATACACCACATTTCATCAACACACCACACCACCAACATCGCCACACATCAACACACCCACACGCATTACATCAGCACACTACACCACATTACATCAACACACCACATTTCATCAACACACCACACCAAAAACATCGCCACACCACACCATATCAACACGCCACACCACATTACATCAACACACCACACCACATGACATAAACACACCACATTTCATCAATACACCACACCAAAAACATCACCTCACCACATCACACCACACAACACCACATCAACACAACACTACATCAACACACCACACCACATTACATCAGCACCCACATTACATCAACACACCACACCACATTATATCAACACACCACACCACATTATATCAACACAACACAACACAAACATCGCCACACCACATTAAATCAACACACCGCATCGCCACCCCACCCCACCCCACATTACATCAACACACTACACCACATTACATCAACACACCACACCACATTACATCAACACACCACACCATATTACATCAACACACCACATTACATCAACACACCACATTGTATCAACAACACACCACATCAACACACCACATTAAATCAACACAACACAACACATTACATCAACACACCACATTATATCATCACCCCACATTGTATCAACACACCACATTACATCAACACACGACACCATATTACATCAACACCCCACATTACATCAACACCCCACATTACATCAACACACCACATTACATCAACACAACACACCACATTACATCAACACACCACAGCATACCAAACCACATTACATCAACACACCAGACCACACCACACCACAGTACATCAACACACCGCACCACACATCACATTACATCCACATACCACAACGCATCACCAACATCGCCACACCACATTACATCATCACAACACACCAAAAACATCGCCACACCACACCACATTACATCATCACAACACACCAAAAACACCGCCACACCACACGACATTACATCATCACAACACAACACAAACATCGCCACACCACACGACATTACATCATCACAACACACACACAAACATCGCCACACCACACGATATTACATCAACACAACACAACACAAACATCGCCACACCACACGACATTACATCAACACAACACAACACAAACACCGCCACACCACACGACATTACATCAACACAACACAACACAAACATCGCCACACCAAGACAACACCACATTACATCAACACAACACAACACAAACACCGCCACACCACACTATATTACATCAACACAACACAACACAAACATCGCCACACCACACGACATTACATCAACACAACACAACACAAACACCGCCACACCACACTATATTACATCAACACAACACAACACAAACATCGCCACACCAGAGACAACACCACATTACATCAACACAACACACCATATTACATCAACACAACACACCACAAACATCGCCACACCAGACAACACCACATTACATCAACACACCACATTACATCAACACACCACATTACATCACCACACCACATTACATCAACACACAACGCCACGTTACATCAAGACAACACACCACAACACAGCCACACCACACAACACCACATTACATCAATACAACACAACACACCACATTACATCAACACAACACACGACAAACATTGCCACACCACACACCACATTAATCAACACACACAACACATTACATCAACACACACACACATTACATCAACACACCACAACACATACATCAACACACCACACACATCACACCACATTAATCAACACCACAACACACCACAACACATACATCAACAACCACAACACCCACAACACATTACATCAACACACCACAACACATTACATCAACAACACAACACATTACATCAACACACCACAACACATTACATCAACACACCACACCACAAACATCCCACACCACAACACATCACACCACATTACATCAACACACCACAACACATTACATCAACAACCACAACACATTACATCAACACACCACAACACATTACATCAACACACCACAACACATTACATCAACACATCACACCACATTAATCAACACACCACACACAAACATCGCCACACACACCACAACACAACACACCACACACAAACATCGCCATACAACACAACACAACAACACACCCAAACATCGCCACAAAACACACATTACACACCACATCACAAACACACACACACACACATTAATACACCACACCACCACACAACACACCACCACACCACACACATTAACACACCACACCACAAACATCGCCACACCAACACAACACACCACACCACACCAACACCAACACACCACACAAATATCGCCACACACACACACAAAACAACACACAACAAAACCACACCACACCACAAACATCGCCACATACCAACCAACACAACACACCACACCACAAACATCGCCACACACCACACAACCACACCACACCAAACATCGCCACACCACACACAAACACACCACACCACACCACAACATCGCCACACCACACCAACACAACACTCACACCACACCACAAACATCGCCATACACACAACACAACACACCACAAACATCGCCACACCACACCAACCAACACACACACACACAAACATCGCCACACCACACAACACAACACACCACACCAAAACATCGCCATACCAACACAACATAAACACAACCACAACACAAACATCGCACACACATCACACCACACAACAACACCACAAACATCGCCACACCACACCAAACACGCCACACTACACCACATAACACACACAAAACGCCAACACCACAAAACACAACCACACACACACCACACACCACAAACATCGCCACACCACACCAACACAAACAACAAATTCCAACCACCACACCACCAAACATCGCCCATCCAACCACAAACACACCACACCACAAACATCCCACAACATCCCATAACACACACCACAACATCGCACACACACACCAACCACCACAAACATCGCCACACCACACCAACACAACACACCACACCACAAACATCGCCATACCATACCACACCACATTAATACACCACACCACAAACATTGCCACACAACACCAACACAACACACCACACCACAAACATCGCCACACCATACCAACACAGCACACCAGACCACAAACATCGCCACACCACACCAACACACCACACCACACCACAAACATCGCCACACCGCACCAACACAACACATCCATACCAAAAACATCGCCACACCACACCACATTGACACACCACACCACAAACATCGCCACACCACACCAACACAACACACCACACCACACCACAAACATCGCCATACCATACCACACCAACACAACACAACACAACACACCACAAACATCGCCACACCGCACCAACACAACACACCACACCACACCACACCAACATCGCCACAACACACCACATTACATCGCCACAACACACGACAAACATCACCAACTTCACCACCAACATCGCCACACCACAGCACATTACATCAACACAATACAACACATTAATCAATACAACACACCACAACACTTTACATCAACATAACACACCAC
Organism: Monoplex corrugatus; assembly: GCA_030674185.1. Taxonomy (NCBI): domain Eukaryota; kingdom Metazoa; phylum Mollusca; class Gastropoda; order Littorinimorpha; family Ranellidae; genus Monoplex; species Monoplex corrugatus. The sequence continues at coordinate 59,150,366 of JAPXFY010000023.1, forward strand.
ACACCACATTATATCAACACACTACACCACACCACATTACATCAACACATCACACCACACCACAGCAACCACACACAACACAACACAACACAACACAACACAACACAACACAACACAACACAACACAACACAACACAACCTTCCGCTCATCTGCGACCCACCTGCAAATGTCTGTAGTACAGCAACTGGTCAGGATGCCTTTCGAAAACCTTGTAAGACATCAGAATAGCGTTCCACACAAAGTTCTTCTCGATATAGTAACGGTGCGCCGCCAGGTTGTAGCGCAACCAGGGTGCGTGGCGCTTGCACAGCAGGACCCCGGGGTTGATGCCGTCAGGAAACGCGCCGTTGGCGGCCCAGCCCGGGGAAGCCACGCAGGGGTAGTCCAAGAGCCAATCGGGGACTCGCATCGTCCACATGGCTTCGAAGTCATGGTAGGCTCCTCCATATTTGTGCAAAATTGCGTGTCTTGGAGGTGGGAAAAAAAGACAACAAAACAAAACAAAAAATTAAACAATACAAAACAAAACAATGCAATATTAAAAGTCTGTAAAGTCCATATGCGGGTGGTTGCCATGTGGCTAAGGACAAATAGATTGAAAAATAAAGCAACATGATGTGATATTTTAAACTGCTGTTAAAGTATAGCGTGTACTTACTTTTGTTTTCTTTTTTTTCTTTTTTTTTTTTTTTTTTTAGGATCATCGCACTGAGGTAGGTTACCTTTGTGCTCACCTTTTATTATTATTATTTGTTTGTTTGTTTGTTTTCGTCCTTTCTACGCCACCTTAATGGGCACAGAAGCTGGAACAGTTTTTACAGTGCGATGATGATGATGTCGATGAGGATGATAATCATGATGCTATGGAGTTCCATCATCTAAGATTGAGAGTGCGTGACAGGGCTGTACTCTACGCTTACTATCATAACATATCCTGGCGTCAACCAGGCCCGAGAGAAACAGACACCTGCAGTGCTGGTCAGAAGATTTGAGCAACACCCTCAATGATGCATCCATGAAGTGGATGAGACTCGACTATGTGGTCCCAGTCTTCCCAATGAGCCCATAGCACGCCCAACTCTGGGTAGGAGCCGGTTAGATCCGAAAAATCCCACAATGATTTTAGAAGGTACTGATGGGGATTCGAACCTACAATCTTCCAATCGGTAGTCTGCTGCGCTAACCACTACACCAAGGAGACTGGTTGTACTAACTTACTCTCCGTTACGTCACTGGCATGTAGGGAGGTGATTAAGGTACGTCACTCTTGTCTGTTCTGGGCCAGTCTCTGGTATAATACCCCTGGTGTGTTTCAGGACCTTGGATTCTCCTTCCACACCCTCCTTCCACACGCTCCTTCCACACGCTCCTTCCACATGCTCCTTCCACACCCTATGTGTGCCTGGATCTTCTTGCTTCGCATTGGCTCCGGGTCCTGTCCACACCCTCGTGGTGTTTCTTGTTAAATTAACTTCGGCTTGTGGCTTGGTCACTGACTTCAGGGAATCAGGCCTGATGACCGCAGGGAAAAATCTGCTGGCTGTTCGGAAAGATGGCAATCTTGGTAACCCCTGCGGGGCATGTCAGACATTGATGAACAGCAACATGGGCTGTGTCTGTAGCATCATTCCTGGCCACTTTCGCAGCCGTTCTAACAACCCCTGTTGTTGAAGTAAGGCAACGTTGGGAGCTTCTGACTACTAACTGTCGAGACTATAGTAAGGGGAAAGGTGCTGACAGCTACGCGAGTTCGTGGCAGGGCGGGCTGCCTGAAAGAGAGATGAAGACCAGAATGGGGCGAGAGAGGGGTCTTCCATTCTCTCTTGGTCCAGAGGCTGGGCTGGACCTGTTTGGTGCGCGTTGTGTGGCTGTGTCCCGGGGTTTGTCATCTCCCCACCATGCCAGTCATTCAGTCTGTAAACAAGGTAACTGATCACTGGGTCCGAAATGGTCATGCAACGCATGGACAGCCCCGGCCCCCGTCCCCCACCCTTTGCTTGAAGAAATAACTGTCGATTGGCGTCAGGAGCTTGGGAGGCGAGTGTCCTGAGGGTGGCGGGGTATTGGTGCTCCGGGTCCCATCCGCACCCTCGTGGTGTTACTTGTTAATATAATGGGCGTGTTTCAGGACCTTGGATCCTCCTTCCACACACCCCTCGTCACGTGTATTCCTTGGTCTTCTTCCATTGTGTCTTCCTTCTGGTGTCCAGTGAAAAGCAGTCCAGGTGATGTCATTCTGAGAAGAGTGCCAGAATGGTTCAGACGTTCGCCTGCCAGTAACTAAACTCGAGGTTCCAGGATTCGCTCCCCGTAGAGGCCTCGACTTTTCTGCTCAGTTTGACAGGAAAATCGAACTGAGCATCTAGTCCTTTGAAAGCGGTCGAAAAACGAGTCAGACCCGTACGCCTTCTGGCTGTGCATACTAAAGATCCCACGGCAGCTGAAAATCGTGAAGAGCAGGGCATTGCCCAGCTGCCTCGGTATAAAATATTAGAGAGATAGGTTGATTTCCCAGCTCCCACCCCTAATTTATGCCCGTTTTTATGTATGTTTTGGTGCCCGTAGGTACGCTTAAATGTGTATGCAGGTGTGTTTTTTTAATCCTCTGTGCGATAAAGTGGACGGAGTGGTCAACGCCAGGGGCATGTTCTTAGATCATGTGCGCGAATGCATTGATAGGTGTACTTAATTTTCTTTTCGTTTTCGAAGTATCGTGTATGTTTTGAAGCGGTTATAGCCCTGATATGGCTCCACGCAGTCGACTGGGCTTTAAACAACAATAACAGCAACAGTAACATCTGGGCTACAACAATCTCCAAAACATACACATTATTTCAGCGTGACGAGTTCACCACCTATAGGCACACTCCTAGAAAGCAAAGGGTAAGGGGTTGGAACTAAACAGCAAGAAGACTGAAGTCATGGTGATCAGTAAAAGACAAGAAATCCCCTCATGCAAAATAACAGCAAACGGCACGACCTTGAGACAGGTTGATAAGTTTAAATATCTGGAAACGATCATTTCACCAGACGGCAGATGCACATCAGAAATAGCCAGCAGAATCGACCAAGCCAAAACAGCATTCAAGAAGATGACAGCATTCTTACCCCAAATGCCTATCAATTAACAGCAGGAAGAGATTTCTTTAATGTTATGTAGAACCGATAATGTTAAACGGTTGCGAGGCCTGGACAGTCCACACGCAAAGCCAGAACAAGATTGATGCAGCCGATATGTAGTTTTTAAATTAAGAATGTTGAGAGTTCCATGGACAGCAAAGAAAGCAAACGAGACAGTCTTGATGGAGGCAGACACAAAAAGATCATTCATAAGGCAGATTAAGAAAAGACGGGCAACATTTATACTAAATTATAGACTATTTTATGAGGAAAGGGGAATTAGAGCACCTGGTCACAACAGGAAAGCTGGAGGGAAAGAGAGCACCAGTTAGATTGAGGGAAAAAATATTGATTGGACTTGCAGAGTGGCTGAAGACAGAGAGGGTGGAAGATGTGCTTGCAGCAACAAGGAATTCAAACAGATGGAAGGCCATGATCGCCAACGCCATGTGGCAAGGCACTTGATGATGATGATGAGGCACACTCCATCCCAATTGTTCTTCACCACACAAGTCAATATCTCCTTCTTCACCACCCCCTCCCGTCCCACACACCTTCCACCACTCATCCAATCCCCCTCTCCATCTCCCCCAAACCCCCAGCCCTCCATTCAAATTAACCAACCTGGTGACGTCGCTTTGGTGGGATGGGTTCTGCACCGTTTGCTGGAAAATCATCTCAGGCACTTCCGTGTGCACGAAGGTCACGTTTTCCCCACGCAGGGCAGCCCACCAACGTCCGGAAAAGCCAGCGTTACCGTGGATGTACACGTGGTGGAAACCGCCCACGTACAAAGCACTCAGGACCGTCAAGAACTGGTAAAACTCCATCTTATAGGGGACGTCCGGTTTACGGCTGAACCAGTTCAGGTGGCTGATCCTGGGGATGGGGGGTCCCTCCTTCGTTTTCGGGTGCATGCTGGCGCGGGTTCCGTAATACATCCACCGCGCCAGCTGTGAGAACGAAGAGTTGCTGTACATGATGGCCACTGGATAGATGTCCGGTGTGTCCCGAACCACCACGCAGCGGGCGTTCTCTTCTGCATCCGGCGGATGTTTGTTGAAGACTTCCGGTTTGACGCAATCGGCGTGGGAGCCGAGGATCTGCTCCAGGTACTGCTGTTTGGCCTGGTCGTCGAAACCTTTGTTCGCGATGATCACGCCTCGCGTCACCTCCAGTCTGCTACATCTGTCAGTCTGAGAATCCTTGCTCGGAGAGAAGGCGAACCAGAAAGATCTGTGGGAGACGTCACGTGGTACACGAGTGATGATGACGTTGGAGCCCAGAAAGATGCCTCCGACATCTTGCAGAAAGGTCAGCATCACATCCAGAAGCTTGGGTGACCCGCAGGGGGATGGCCTTTGGGTAGAGGGCGTAGGACCAGGCTAGGTAGAGACTGCTTCAATTCCTGGCCACATTAAGCAAATAACAAGGTGGTTAGCCAACCAGTCGTTGTGGTGTAGTGATTAGTGCAATGGACAACCGACTGGAAGGCTGTGGGTTCGAATTCCCATCAGTCCTCTCAAAAATCATTGTGGGATTTTTCGGCTCCAGCTGGCTCCTGCCTGAATCCAACTGGCTCCTACCCACAGTTGGGCGTGCTATGGTTCGTTGGGACTTGGACCACACAGTCGAGTCTCATCCACTTCACATATTGTCGTTGAAGGTGTTGTTCAAATGTTCCGACCAGCACGGCAGGTATCTATATCTCTCAGGGCTGGTTGACGCCAGGATATATCGTAGTAGTAAGTAGTCGTAGAAAATAGCAGTAGTAGGAGTAACAGTAGCAGTAGCAACAGTAATAGCAGCAGTGGCAGCATAGCAGTAGTAATCGTAGTGTCAAATGGCAGCAACAGCCGTAGTAGTGGTAGTAGTAGTAGTGGTGGTGGTGGTGGTGGTGGTAGAAGTAGTAATAGTAGGCTGTGACGGATGTGTTGTATATACTTTCATAGTGCTGTTTTTACATTTTCACTTTTGTATAGAGATTTGGCTCATTTTCGCTTTTGGGGACTGGAGCACCCAGTGTTGTTTTCGGTGTCTTTATTCTGATTGGCTGTGAAGTAAAAGCGTGGAGTGCGCGGAGCGTGGAATGCGTGGAGCGTGGAATTCGTGTAGCGTTGTGTGCGTGTCAAAAATCTGAACTAAAAGTCAGTTCTACAGAGATTTCCAGGTGGAGCGGTCGCATTTCCTTGCCACCTGAAGAGAACTAAATCTGTTTGTCTTAAGCTGCTATGTTAGCAGGTTGGTAAATCTTTTGATTTTTTTATATATACTACACGTCATTATTGAAGGGCCAGGAACGTTTTTGAGTCAATTTTTGAAAGGAGAAATAACCTATTTTCTCTTACTCTTTTCTCCAATTCGTTGCCGTAACTGAATGGATAAGAGCTCAGACAACATTGCAGTTTCCTTTTGGCACGTGTTTGGGGATTTGCCGATTTGCAATGGGCGGCCCAAGGAAGACAATTTCCACACGAAATTGTCGAATCTTCAGCAGGGTCTCTCTGACGACGCAGGCAAGGTAGCGACAAAATTCGCTTTGCACGTGCAAGGCAAGCCCTTTTTGAACACTACTCCTGCCAAAGTTGCCCGCAGACGAGGATAAAAAGGACCCGTTCTTGGTTCGTTTTAACCATGCTTGCAAGACGACGGATGACGGATGAGCAGCGGGGGAGAGCCCTCGCTCTGCTTGATGAAGGCCTAGCGCAGCGGGAAGTTGCTAGACGACTTGAAGTGTCGCATTCCACAATCCAGAGACTGCTGGAGCGCTTCAATGAGACTGGAGCAGTCCAGGAAAGGCGTCACACGGGTCGACCCAGAGTAACGACAAGACAGCAAGACCGCTACCTTGCTCTCTCCGTCCTGAGTGAAAGGGCATCCACTGCGGTGACCTTGAGGGGTCAGCTGAGGGACGCAACAGGTGCTAACATCAGCTGCAGCACGGTGAGAAGACGGCTACATGAGGCAAACTTGAGGTCACGGAGACCGGCCGTCCGACCCGTGCTGTCACCGGTCAACAGAGTGCGCCGCATGACCTGGGCCAGGGAGCACGTGACCTGGACAAGGCAACAGTGGGCCCGGGTCTTGTTTTCGGATGAGTCCAGGTTCACCCTGACCTTTAACGATGGCCGGGCTCGGGTGTGGCGACGTCAAGGGGAGAGGTTCGCTGACGCCACTGTCCAAGAGCATAACCGGTACGGCGGCGGGTCGGTGATGGTGTGGGGTGGCATGAGCCGTGGTACCCGGACCCCCCTGCTCCCCATTGACGGCATCCTGAACGGGGTCCGGTACCGGGACGAGGTTCTGGCGGCCGTGGCACTGCCTGCGCTTGTGGACCTTGGTCAAGGCGCCATCTTCCAGGACGACAATGCACCTGCGCATCGAGCACGCCTTGTGACCGACTTCCTGGAGCAGCATGAAGTCGTCCGTATGGCCTGGCCAGCGTGCTCACCTGACCTGAACCCAATTGAACACCTCTGGGATGTGCTCGGGAGGCGCATCAGGGACAACCACCCCCCACCGGGCACCCTGGCCAGGCTGGTCGACATCCTGCAGATCGAGTGGGCGGCCATCCCTCAGGACACACTCCGTACCCTTGTGGGGTCGATGCATCGGCGCTGTGAAGCATGCATCCAGGCTCGGGGCGGACACACGCGATATTGAAAACAGATTGGCCAAATCTGACACTTTCTGTTTTTTGAAAAGGGGGGGATGTTCCTTTAAATGCATGTGCTGTTCACTAATGGGTCATTGTGCTAATTTCTTTTTCCAAAACAGGTGTGGAAATGATGAAATAAAACATAGAATCAATTCTAAACATTGTCAATTATTTCAACTTAAAATTAGAGAGGAAGGAAGAAGTGGCCCTTAAATTATGATTAGGAGTATATATTTACCAAAAATTGAGACATGTAGAGATTGTGAAGAAACGTAGTTGTGTAAAAGTAAAGTGAATTATTTTGGCAGTCAAGAGTTGTATTGAGTTGTAGTTCTTGATTTAATGTTTTATGAATTACTGTTTTGTGGTTTCGATCTTTAAATGATGTGCAGTCAGTGTGAACTTTATGGATAATTATATGTATTGAGAGTTTGGACTTTTGAAACATGAATGGCGAATTTTGTGTTAAATTCTTTATTGTAAGATATTTTGTTAAATGAATATGAAGCTAAGTTAGTGGTCATTTTTTGGAAATTGAAGTTAGTGTAGAATATTTGCTGTATAGCACTGTGAATGTAATTTGCCTGCGAGCTTTTAAAAGGCAAAAATATTATTTTGGGATAAACGTCTGTCAATCATATAATATAAAAAATATGGTGTGGCCATCGACCCGATATATTTATTGACAATTTTGTAGATGGAAGTATTTAGCAAATTCTTTCCTATCTTATCTACAGCTTCTGACGTGGGGAGCTGTCTGGTCTGATTAGCTCACGAGGAAACCACATACGTACGTGACTTTGGTTTGAGGGATGGATGCCTGATCCAGTCCCTGGTCCTAAGCTGTTAGGACTCTGCTGAATACCTGCTGTTTTGAGGGGTGGATGCCTGATCCAGTTTCTGGTCCTAAGCTATTAGGACTCTTCTGAATACCTGCTGTTTTGAGGGGTGGATGCCTGATCCAGTCCCTGGTCCTAAGCTGTTAGGACTCTGCTGAATACCTGCTGTGGGCGTGTCCGGTTACTGACGCCTCTGTGTTTCGTCTTGCTCCCCAGGATTCTGTGGTAACTGTATTTACATAGTGATGAACTGAATCCTGAACAATGATTTAGATGCTGTGAAACTGACTGAAGTGCTGATGCAGTGAAAGAATTCCTGTGAAAGGACTGTTTGGGACGGAAACCTGAATCAAGTACTTTCTATTGAACAGTGGTCAATGAACATTTATTTCTGTCTTATGTTTGTTGATCCAGTTGGATGAAAACCTTGGTGTCTGCATTGACTCTACCCTCTCCATGAACAACTTTGTTTCTCAAACTGCCAGATCTTGCTACTATCACCTCCATCGCATAAGCCTGATTAGGAAGTATCTCTCTGTGGAAACAACTGCAAAACGTTCTCTCCTTCATAATGTCTCGCATTGACTATTGCAATTCACTCCTGTCCGGTCTTCCTGCCTCCACCACTCACATCCTACAGCGCATTCAAAACAATGCTGCATGCCTTGTACTCAAAAAGAAAAAAGCTGACCACATATCTCCTCTCCTGGCACAACTTCACTGGCTCCCTGTATCAAAGCGCATACAGTACAAACTTAGACACCATGTGCTACAAAAGCCTCAATAACGCAGCCCCCGATTACCTGTCAAGCCTACTTGAGATCCATCTTCCCTCACGTACTCTCCGCTCTGCCTCCGATCCTCTGACTTTTCGCTTTCCACGCACTAAGCTCAATACCTATGGTCCACGAGCCTTCTCTGTTTCTGGTCCGCTCTCCTGGAACAAACTTCCTCTCTCAGTCCATCAGCAACCTACTTTTGTCTCCTTCAAGTCCGCTCTCAAAACTCACCTTTTCTCAACTGCATAAAATCCTGACCTCACTCAATCCCCTCTGCAGCCTGTCTCCACTCGGAGGGGAATCACATTGCAATATATAATTGTATATAATATGCTCTCTATAATTTTCCATTGCTTTTATTCTTTCTCCCCATTTATAGCCGTGTGTGTGTGTGAGTGCGTGCGTGCGTGTATGTGTGTGCGTGCGTGCGTGTGTGTGTCTGTTTCAGCGCTTAGATTTGATTTTATCAAGATTTTGCGCTATATAAATATTGTAATTAATAATTATTATTATTATTATAAAATTGAACTGATGATATGATTAATTATAAATATTTAAATATACTATTTTGTTTACAGAGGTTGTTGAAGTGACTGAGTGGAAGGTTGTGTGTGGTTGGGGAAAACACATAGAGCACGCACCTACATACACACAATCTACTTTCATTCTATTTCTGTCAGTCACGCATAAACCGACTTCTGTAACATAAGTGTGAGAATGGCTGTGTTGCCAGATGATGTTTAATCCTAAGCCATCAGTTGAGAGGCTAGTTTGTCTGGCTTGCCAGACAGTCCACTTCATAATTCACACTGAAGTACCTATAAGGGCCTGTTTCTACTTGAGGGGTTGTACGTTGGCTAATACTAATAGTAACTGTAGAAACAACAAAAACAATGACATAATGATAAAATCATGATGAAGATGATCTTAATAATAGGACATTACATACGGATTGTTATGTCATGCACTTTCAATTTACTGCGTAGAAGAAATAGACTAGATTGTTTTTGATTTTTTTCACTTTTCCATTTTTTTTTGTTTTTTGTTATTTTTCTGGTCATGACAGGTTTTTTCTATGCGAAATACAGACTGGTCTTCCCAGGGGAAAGCACGTATGGCGCCATCTTTTCTTTTTTGTTGTCGAGACACAAAATAGAACAAATACTATAAAGGCATATTTCTGGGCATTGGAGAACCCAGAAAACCCACCCCACCATATGGTTGGAACATCGAAAGGCAACAGACTCCAACGTGGAAAAATCATGGATAGGGCAGGCAGAAGACTCCATTCAGCATGTGTGTCAACTGACAGAACTCAAAGGGACAAAGGAATGGGAAAATCATCCAAACCGTTTCAACAATCTGTACAAAACTATCATACCCAAAAATCTAGGGAGACACTGTTGCAAATGGCCGCAAGGGAAAACAAATGCAGAAATTCAGCTACTCATGGAACAACTAAGCTGCAATCCCAAAGATATAATCATATACATGGATGGCTCAGTCACCAGTAACAAATCTGGATGGGGCTTCACTGTCAAACCGAATGGAAACATGAAACATGAAGAAAACGCTACATATACTCCTAATCATAATTTAAGGGCCACTTCTTCCTTCCTCTCTAATTTTAAGTTGAAATAATTGACAATGTTTAGAATTGATTCTATGTTTTATTTCATCATTTCCACACCTGTTTTGGAAAAAGAAATTAGCACAATGACCCATTAGTGAACAGCACATGCATTTAAAGGAACATCCCCCCCTTTTCAAAAAACAGAAAGTGTCAGATTTGGCCAATCTGTTTTCAATATCGCGTGTGTCCGCCCCGAGCATGGATGCATGCTTCACAGCGCCGATGCATCGACCCCACAAGGGTACGGAGTGTGTCCTGAGGGATGGCCGCCCACTCGATCTGCAGGATGTCGACCAGCCTGGCCAGGGTGCCCGGTGGGGGGTGGTTGTCCCTGATGCGCCTCCCGAGCACATCCCAGAGGTGTTCAATTGGGTTCAGGTCAGGTGAGCACGCTGGCCAGGCCATACGGACGACTTCATGCTGCTCCAGGAAGTCGGTCACAAGGCGTGCTCGATGCGCAGGTGCATTGTCGTCCTGGAAGATGGCGCCTTGACCAAGGTCCACAAGCGCAGGCAGTGCCACGGCCGCCAGAACCTCGTCCCGGTACCGGACCCCGTTCAGGATGCCGTCAATGGGGAGCAGGGGGGTCCGGGTACCACGGCTCATGCCACCCCACACCATCACCGACCCGCCGCCGTACCGGTTATGCTCTTGGACAGTGGCGTCAGCGAACCTCTCCCCTTGACGTCGCCACACCCGAGCCCGGCCATCGTTAAAGGTCAGGGTGAACCTGGACTCATCCGAAAACAAGACCCGGGCCCACTGTTGCCTTGTCCAGGTCACGTGCTCCCTGGCCCAGGTCATGTGGCGCACTCTGTTGACCGGTGACAGCACGGGTCGGACGGCCGGTCTCCGTGACCTCAAGTTTGCCTCATGTAGCCGTCTTCTCACCGTGCTGCAGCTGATGTTAGCACCTGTTGCGTCCCTCAGCTGACCCCTCAAGGTCACCGCAGTGGATGCCCTTTCCCTCAGGACGGAGAGGGCAAGGTAGCGGTCTTGCTGTCTTGTCGTTACTCTGGGTCGACCCGTGTGACGCCTTTCCTGGACTGCTCCAGTCTCATTGAAGCGCTCCAGCAGTCTCTGGATTGTGGAATGCGACACTTCAAGTCGTCTAGCAACTTCCCGCTGCGCTAGGCCTTCATCAAGCAGAGCGAGGGCTCTCCCCCGCTGCTCATCCGTCATCCGTCGTCTTGCAAGCATGGTTAAAACGAACCAAGAACGGGTCCTTTTTATCCTCGTCTGCGGGCAACTTTGGCTGGAGTAGTGTTCAAAAAGGGCTTGCCTTGCACGTGCAAAGCGAATTTTGTCGCTACCTTGCCTGCGTCGTCAGAGAGACCCTGCTGAAGATTCGACAATTTCGTGTGGAAATTGTCTTCCATGGGCCGCCCATTGCAAATCGGCAAATCCCCAAACACGTGCCAAAAGGAAACTGCAATGTTGTCTGAGCTCTTATCCATTCAGTTACGGCAACGAATTGGAGAAAAGAGTAAGAGAAAATAGGTTATTTCTCCTTTCAAAAATTGACTCGAAAACGTTCCTGGCCCTTCAATAATGACGTGTAGTATATATCTCAACCTCCAGTTTAACAATGGAAACTGAGGAAGTCACACATGCACTACAATGGTTAACCTCACTGAATGACGACATGAAAGCCAAGCCTTCATCCTGACTGACTCAATGAATTTATTTCAAAAAGTGCAAAATGGAGTAGGGACCCCATAATGGCACAAAGCAATGAACAGCATCGACCTCAAAAGTCTCACGAGGATCTAGATCTACTGCCCTGGACACGCTGGAGCTAAGGGAAATGAACGGGCCAATAAACTCGCAGGTAATGCCACTACAACAAAAATTCTCCATCCGGGAAAGTCTGAGGTCCTTAGACGCTTTAAATCATATCTTCGCGAACAAAATGTGAGTCATCATACTGTAGAACGTCTTACTCAAAAAGAAATAGAGGAAGTGGTGGAAATCCACTATGAAAGGAAAAACAAGAGCTATCATTAATCAGACCAACATTAGTATTGTCATGGGAGGGTGATTCTCTACCATCTGTCATGGGAGGGATTTAGGGTGATGTTCTGGAATGTGGGAGGTGTTTGTGTGGGGTTGCCATTCTATATAGAGATCACAGAACAACGAGGAAGGAGAGAGGCAAGTAGAAACGCACTAAGCATACTAGCAATAAGTTTCAAAAGCAGTCCACACATAGCATTACAAGTCAATATAGTTCCTTTAATTAAACATATTCAACATATTCAACTGAAAGCATAATCATTCATCCTCTTATTCTTATTTGCCTACGTCCTAAAGCAATCCTACTTCTTTGCCTATCAGCCCTAAAACTCTACACTGAAATAAAATATCAACGTACCTTCACTACATGTTTCTGGCAAAGGCTCAGCACCTCTGCCAGGTTGAGTGGCCTGTCTCCCACTACAACCGTCAACTCTCTGTGTCCTGTCTTCTGTGTCTGTCCATATTCCCTCTGTTATTTTCCCTTTTCATTTATAGAGCGTGGATCCGAACACGCTGGGGCTCTGACCCCACTATCTTAAGACGACTTTCGAGAAGGTTCATCTACTTGAGAATGCATGGAGGGGTTGACGTGGACAAGCACAGGCCAGACCCTGTCCACTGAAACAATGGACTGCTCTCTTCCACTGGGGCGATCCTCGAACATCCCAGCAGAGCTGCATGTACAGCTGGCTCTATTGGCTGTCTCGTTTACAGTCTAATATAAGTGTGAGAATGGCTGTGCTGCCAGATGTTGTTTAATCCTAAGCCATCAGTTGAGAGGCTAGTTTGTCTGGCTTGCCAGACAGTCCACTTCTTAATTCACACTGAAGTACCTGTAAGGGCCTGTTTCTACTTGAGGGGTTGTACATTGGTTAATCCTAAGCTGAAATTAAGACTGAAACATTTTTGGGTTTTTTCCCTTGTATGAGTGTATTTTTGTTCACATGTGTCAAGATATTTTTCAAAGAATTTTGCCACGGAAAGTTTTATGCTCGTGGTGAGATTTTTCAAGTGCGCACGCGAAGTGGGTGCTGCACAAGGGATTGTGGTTTACGGTTTCCTACGAAAGACTAGTACCCAGACCACAAATCAAGACTTAGTGGAAGGGGTGGGGTGGGGTAAGGAACTCTCTGACCGGAGGTGGAACCTGCAATTCTTGAATCCAAGGTGAATGTTTTATTATTTACAGGGCAACACACTCCCTTACAATTTTCAGTTTTCACTTTCGCAAGGGGTTTGTCCCGGGGTTGGTCATCTCCCCACCTTGCCATTCCGTTTGTAAACATGGTAACCGATGCTGGGTCCGAAAGGGTCATGCAGCGCATGAACAGACGTCTCCCCCCCCCCCTCCACTCGACCCTTTGCATAATGAAATGACTACCGAGTGGTGTCGGGACCTTGGGAGGTGAGTGTCCGTAGGATTGCGGGGCATTGATGCTCCGGGTCCCATCCACACCCTCGTGGTGTTTCTCGTTCACTTTGCTAGCTTCTATGCCCGGGGAATAAATTCTAAGTGCCCACTGACGTCACAGATGCCTCGTGATGGTCAAGATCCAATACGAACCAGTCGCCGTGGTGTTAGTGGTTAGCGCGACGGACTACCGACTGGAAGGTTGTAGGTTCGAATCCCCCAGCAGTCCCTTCAAAACTCAGTGTGGGATTTTTCGGATCTGTCTCCTATCCACCAGGGTTGGGCGTGCTATGGGCTCATTGGGAAGATTGGGACCACACAGTCGAGTCTCATCCACTTCACGGATGCGTCATAGAGGGTGTTGTTCAAATCTTCTGATCAGCACCACAGGTGTCTATCTCTCAGGCTTGGTGGACGCCAGGATATATCATGATAAAAAGCGTAGAAAACAGCCCTGTCTCAATCCTAGATGGAAATCCACAGCATCATGATTATCATCCTCATCGACAGGATCATCATCATCACATTGTTAAAAAATGTTCCAGCTTCTTTGGCCATTGATGTGGCGTAGAAAATGGGACGAGGAGAAAAAAAGAAAAAAGGTGAGCACAAAGGTAACCTCCCTGAGTGCAATGATAAACAAAAACAAAACAAAACAAACAAAAAAACAAACAAAACATATACAAAACGATCGTGGTTAAAAAAAAAAATGCCGAAGCCTATTCCAGATTTGAACCCAAACTTCTGCATAAGGAGCACGGCGTTCTAACCAGTCAGCTAATGGGCCGCTAAAAGCGTGGTTCTCCCGAGGTTTCAACTCGCTACCAGTGCATTAGGTGCATGGCACTTCTGACCACTCAGCTAATGGGCCATTTCAGACACACACGTGCGTGCACATAAACACACACATAGATAAACACTCGGGCGCGAACGCGCGCACACACACACATACATATACACACCACAAGTTTGTAAATACACAACACACGCACATACATGTACAAACACACGACACAAAACAACACACAACACACACACACACACACACACACACACACACACACACACACACACACACACATACACACGCATACACACACCACAAGTGCATATGTACATACAAACACACACTTGTACACACGTACACACACTACGTGCATAAACACACATCACACGCACATACAAACACACAACACAACACAACACAACACACACCATCCATACGAACCCACCCATACAATAAACTTACACAGACACACGAGCACCCCACACGTGCATCCCCCCTTCCCCAACTTACACACACATAATACACACACAACCGCCACACACATATACAAACACACGCGTGCTACCCCTCCCCCAGACGAACGCAAACACACACGCGCGCACACATACACACACACAAGCACACAAAAACACCACACGCGCGCACATCCCGCCCCCCTCCCCACACACACACACAAACGCCACACTCACGCACACACACACACACACACACACTCTCTCTCTCTCTCTCTCTCCCAAGGCCAACTCACCAAGTTAGTATGGAAGCAACCACCCTGTGAAGGCAATCGGACCCAGGAGCATACGATCAACATATACTACACGTCATTATTGAAGGGCCAGGAACGTTTTTGAGTCAATTTTTGAAAGGAGAAATAACCTATTTTCTCTTACTCTTTTCTCCAATTCGTTGCCGTAACTGAATGGATAAGAGCTCAGACAACATTGCAGTTTCCTTTTGGCACGTGTTTGGGGATTTGCCGATTTGCAATGGGCGGCCCAAGGAAGACAATTTCCACACGAAATTGTCGAATCTTCAGCAGGGTCTCTCTGACGACGCAGGCAAGGTAGCGACAAAATTCGCTTTGCACGTGCAAGGCAAGCCCTTTTTGAACACTACTCCAGCCAAAGTTGCCCGCAGACGAGGATAAAAAGGACCCGTTCTTGGTTCGTTTTAACCATGCTTGCAAGACGACGAATGACGGATGAGCAGCGGGGGAGAGCCCTCGCTCTGCTTGATGAAGGCCTAGCGCAGCGGGAAGTTGCTAGACGACTTGAAGTGTCGCATTCCACAATCCAGAGACTGCTGGAGCGCTTCAATGAGACTGGAGCAGTCCAGGAAAGGCGTCACACGGGTCGACCCAGAGTAACGACAAGACAGCAAGACCGCTACCTTGCCCTCTCCGTCCTGAGGGAAAGGGCATCCACTGCGGTGACCTTGAGGGGTCAGCTGAGGGACGCAACAGGTGCTAACATCAGCTGCAGCACGGTGAGAAGACGGCTACATGAGGCAAACTTGAGGTCACGGAGACCGGCCGTCCGACCCGTGCTGTCACCGGTCAACAGAGTGCGCCGCATGACCTGGGCCAAGGAGCACGTGACCTGGACAAGGCAACAGTGGGCCCGGGTCTTGTTTTCGGATGAGTCCAGGTTCACCCTGACCTTTAACGATGGCCGGGCTCGGGTGTGGCGACGTCAAGGGGAGAGGTTCGCTGACGCCACTGTCCAAGAGCATAACCGGTACGGCGGCGGGTCGGTGATGGTGTGGGGTGGCATGAGCCGTGGTACCCGGACCCCCCTGCTCCCCATTGACGGCATCCTGAACGGGGTCCGGTACCGGGACGAGGTTCTGGCGGCCGTGGCACTGCCTGCGCTTGTGGACCTTGGTCAAGGCGCCATCTTCCAGGACGACAATGCACCTGCGCATCGAGCACGCCTTGTGACCGACTTCCTGGAGCAGCATGAAGTCGTCCGTATGGCCTGGCCAGCGTGCTCACCTGACCTGAACCCAATTGAACACTTCTGGAATGTGCTCGGGAGGCGCATCAGGGACAACCACCCTCCACCGGGCACCCTGGCCAGGCTGGTCGACATCCTGCAGATCGAGTGGGCGGCCATCCCTCAGGACACACTCCGTACCCTTGTGGGGTCGATGCATCGGCGCTGTGAAGCATGCATCCAGGCTCGGGGCGGACACACGCGATATTGAAAACAGATTGGCCAAATCTGACACTTTCTGTTTTTTGAAAAGGGGGGGATGTTCCTTTAAATGCATGTGCTGTTCACTAATGGGTCATTGTGCTAATTTCTTTTTCCAAAACAGGTGTGGAAATGATGAAATAAAACATAGAATCAATTCTAAACATTGTCAATTATTTCAACTTAAAATTAGAGAGGAAGGAAGAAGTGGCCCTTAAATTATGATTAGGAGTATATATTAACATGGACAGGTGGTAGTAGATAGACACCCACCACCACCACCAACACCCTACCGCCCCTCACCCCCACTTCACAGACACACACAGACACCCCACACACACACACACACACACACACACACACACACACACACACACACATTCTCTCTCTCCGTCCTCCCCCTTCTCTCTCTCTTCAAATGTATTTCTTTGACTTACAATATCTATTTTATCTAAGTTATATGTTATATGTAGTGTGATGTACAGCCTATTTGAATGAGAAGCATATATTTCGCTTATTTTTGACCCTTTGTTTTTGCTCTCTCTCTCTCTCTCTCTCTCTCTCTCTCTCTCTCTCTCTCTCTCTCTCTCTCTCTCTCTCTCTCTCTCTCTCTCTGAATGTCTGTCTCTCGCTCACTCTCTCTCTCAAATGTATTTCTTTGACTGAAAGTGGAATGATTCTGTTGTTGGAGTATCTATGTTACCTAAGGTATAATTTATGTGTAGTGTGATGTAGATTCTCTTTGGGCGAGGACTGGATGTAAAAAAGCATACATTTTGCTTTTTTCATACCCTCGTAAATACAATTTTGTTCTCTCTCTCTCTTTCTCTCTTTCTCTCTCTCTCTCTCTCTCTCTCTCTCTCTCTCTCTCTCTCTCTCAGCCCCTTACTATTTTCATTTTTCATTAATGAGTTAGCATTAGAAATAGCCAAAAAAGGAGACATGATGTACAGTTATTGCCTGGTGCTGTTGAAGTCTTTTTACTGCTATTTGCTGATGATGTGGTGCTTTTGTCAGACACTGTCATACGGTTACAAAATCAACTAAATGCTTTAAAACATGAATCTGATAGGTTATTACTGTCTGTGAACCTAGAAAAGACGAATGTGATGATTTTCCGTAAGGGAGGACATCTTTCGGCCCGAGAAAAATGGTTTTATGGTGACTCTAAAGTTAAAGTAGCAAACTCATATAAATACCTAGGTATTATTTTTACAACAAAACTAAGTCTCCAAAGCACATGGGTGGAAAGTAGCAGAAAAGGGAAAAAAGTAACGATGGAAATTTTAAGATCTTTAAGAAAATTGAACTGCACTGACTCTCTATTTTTTGGAAACTTTTCGACTCGCAGATTGAACCAATCTTAACGTATGGCTCAGAAATATGACGATTTTCGAGCAATCATAAAATGGAAAAGATGAATACATTTGCCATCAAACACTTCCTTTCGGTACCATTGCATTCTTCTAATAAAATGTTATATGGAGAAACTGGCCGTTGTCCTTTGTTTTTGAAAACTCAAATGAAGTGTATTAAATACTGGTTGAAATTAACCCAGCTCCCAATGTCAAGATTGTGCAAGCAGGCATATGAGATGTTACTGAATCAATTAGATTCGGGTAAACAAAACTGGGCATATTTCGTTAAAAAAAATGTTAACCACACATGGATTTGGCATTGTGTGGATGTGCCAGGGAGTTGGTTATGAACAAGGATTATTTCAGAATTTAGGGATAGACAAGTTGATTCGTACAAACAATACTGGCACGCTCAAATGGAAGAATCTGAGAAATATGATTGGTTCCTTTCCTTTAAAAGTATATTCAAACCGAAAAATATATAAAGGCCGTAAGAAATAAATGGCACAGAAGCAATCTTGCTCGTTTTAGACTAAGAGACCTAGGACTAAATGCAACAACAAGATGGTTTTACTCAAATTCATCGGCACACTCTATTTGTCCCATGTGTGATGCAGAGGCAGAAGATGAAATGCATTTTTTGTTTGTTTGAAGGTCGTATGAAAGTATACGACAAAAATGCATAATGTTTGATGAGGAAATTTCAAGTCAAAGGGTCATTACCAGAATACTCATGACTGAAGATGAAAAATATCAAAAATCCCTCGCTTAATTTATCGCCCTTGCTTGGGAAACTTTGAGAAAAAAAAGAACACAGCAATAAATTAATGTAAGTTTATCTCCAGTGAAGATATCACTTTATACTGTTCTTATGAGTAATTACGTCGGGTGGTCAACTGTTTCTTCAACTTTTGTTCAACTTTTTTCCTTCAATTTTTTCTTCATCATTAGGAAAAACTTTAAATGGATGTAATGTCAGACATGACTATATTTATAAATCTTTATTTCGCGAAAACGTCGCCGTAAAATTTAATGACTTTGTTTTATGCTCCTTGCTACATGGATAAAAATGTCAATGGGAATAAACCATTTTCAGTTTCAATTTCAGTTTCAGTTTCTCTGTCTCTCGCTCTTTCTCTCTCTCTCTCTCTGTCTGTCTGTCTGTCTGTCTGTCTCTCTCTCTCTCTCTCTCTCTCTCTCTCTCTCTCTCTCTCTCTCTTCTCTCTCTCTTTCGCTCTCACTCACCAGGAACCAAGCGTAATACATAGCGTGGTCGAGACGAGGCAACAGGCTGTAATGGAAGATAAACTTCACAGGTTTGAAGAGCCGGATGGCACTGAGCACGCCCAGGTAATGGTGGAACCCGAGGCTGGTGCCTGGCTTACACCACAGGTAATGCACAGTCGGGGGTATCTGGGGATTAGAACCAAGTACCATTGATGAAGACTTCATGATGCATAGTCGGGGTACTGGGATGAAGAACTAAGTACATTGACGAAGACTTCATAATGCACGTGGGGTACCGGGGGGTGGGGGGGGGGGGGCGGGGTATCTGGGGATGAAGAACCAAGTATCATTGACGAAGACTTCATAACGCATAGTCGAGGGTACCTGGGGGGGGGGGGGGGGTACCCAGGGATTAAGAACCAAGTATCATTAACGAAGACTTCAAAATGCATAGTCGGGGGTACCTGGGGGTACCTAATCAGGGGGTACCTGGGGGTACCTGGTCGGGGGGTACCTGGGGATGAAGAACCAAGTACCATTGATGAAGACTTCATAATGTATAATCGAGGGTACCTGAGGGGGGGGGGGGGTAACTGGAGATGAAGAACCAAGTATCATTCACAAAGACTTCATGATGCACTGTCGGTGGTACCTGGCAATTCAAAACAAATGTCATTTATGGATGTTTATGATGCACAGTCAGGGTACCTGGCAATTCAAAACAAATGCCATTTATGGATGTTTATGATGCACAGTCAGGGTACCTGGCAATTCAAAACAATGTCATTTATGGATGTTTTGATGCACAGTCAGTGTGCTTGGTAATTCAAAACAGTATCATTTATGGCGGTTATAATGCACAGTCAGGTTACTGGTGATTTAATACAAGTATCATTTATGGCGGTTTATAATGCACAGTCAGGTTACCTGGTGATTTAATACAAGTATCATTTATGGCAGTTTATGATGCACAGTCAGGGTACCTGGTGATATTAATACAAGTATCATTTATGGCGGTTTATAATGCAGTCAGGTTACTGGTGATTTAATACAATTATCATTTATGGCGGTTTATAATGCACAGTCAGGTTACCTGGTGATTTAATACAAGTATCATTTATGGCGGTTTATAATCCACAGTTAGGGTACCAGGTGATTTAATACAAGTATCATTTATGGCGGTTTATGATGCACAGTCAGGGTACCTGGTGATTTAAAGCAAGTATCATTTATGGCGGTTTATGATGCACAGTCAGGGTACTGGTGATTCAAAACAAGTGTCATTTATGGTGGTTTGTAAGGCACAGTCAGGGTACCTGGTGATTTAAAATGAGTATCATTTATGGTGGTTTGTAAGGCACAGTCAAGGTGCTCCAGTGGAGTCCCTACTTATGTCGTTCCCTTTATTTTTCGTGTTATGGAGCACGATGTTTCTAAGAAAGATACAATGGTCGGATACTCGTTGTCTTCTGTTGGATTTTCTGTCAGGGTTTATTCCCTTAGACGTGTTTTTTCCCAAGACACCCTGAAGGCAGTGGGGGTGATTTTCTGTAAGGGTTTACTCCTTTGAAGTTAGACTTGTTTTCTTTTTCCAAGACACCCACAAGGCAGTGGGGGTGATTTTCTGTCAGAGTTTAGCCTTGTTTTTTTTTTCTCCAAGACACCCACAAGGCACTGGTGTTATTTACCCATACCTGGGGCTTTATCCTGAGTCTGTGAGGTGCTCAGTTACCGTGTGTCTCCACGGGGAGGCACTACGTAGGGTTTGCTGATGGACAGGCTATGTACTGACAGAGACAGAGAGAGAAACTTACACACTCTGCTCTCCCTTTTGCAGAGCTGCAAGCAGCAATGCTAGCAAGCAATACGGGCTGAAAGCGAGAGGTTGCAAGCACACAGTCATTAACAAACAAACCGGACGTGTCATATCAGCCATTAGGACACATCCACATAGTCAGGCAAACATGAATACACTCCAACTTGGGCCCTTGATATTTTATGTACATTCCTTCCATTTTACAAAGTGTTCAAACAGCATGAAAAAAGAAGGTAGTTTATGTTAAGTTCACATAAGTCTGAAACAGGACTGTCTACCAAAGTGGTGAAATAGCTACAAATATTTAGCTGGGAGTGCAGAAAAATGTATCGCTGTTCATTGTAAAATCAGACAAAAACCAACCTGTTCGAAAGACATTTGCAAAAGAGCACTTCTAACTTATTAATGACATTCTACTTTTCGTTGCATAAACACCTATCGTTTTCTGAAACAAAACGTTGAAACATCACGGTGTAGATTTAGTGAATATTGTTATGTATGCTGTTTAAGGTGAAATGTGCCAGTGCAGTTCAGTGTGCCGATAATGCGTTAACAGACGCGAGAAACCAGAGTTTGGTTTCCATTTATGGAGGGACTTTATTCCCATTAACTGGTGGTCTGGGTGCTAGCTAGTCTTTCGTGTGAAACACTAAAATGAAGTCCAGAGAGAGGGGAGAGAGAGAGGGGGGGAGACAGACAGACAGACAGACACACAGACAGGAAATATCAGAACCAGCCATTCCACAAAATAATCTATACTATACGATTGATCATGTTTTAAAACATATTAAACCTTACATTATGAAAATGCAGTGGAAAACATACGCACAAAAAAGGGAAAAGAAGAGGAGAAAAAAAAATAATAAAGGACATGTCATCATCATCATCATGTGCCCTGCGTATGGCGTTGGCGATCATGGCCCTCCACACGAATCTATCCCTTGTCGCTGCAAGTACATCTCCCACACTCTCTGTCCTCAGCCACCCTGCAAGTCCGTCCAACTTTTTCTCCCTGGAGTCTACCTGGTGTTCTCTTTCCCTCCAGCTTTCCTGTTGTAACCAGGAGCTCTAATTCCGGTTTCATCATAAAATGTCCTATAAATGCTGCTTCTCTTTTTCCTAATTTGCTTTGTTAATGATCTTCTGTCTCGTTTGTTCTTTGATATCCATGGAACTCTCAACATTCTTCTAAGAAACCACATTTCAGTTGCATCAATTGTCATGGCCAGCTAAAATACGGGGAAAAAAACAGGAAACATGTCCAGCACTGAAAAAAACGCTGTATGCACCTGGATGCAAGTGAAGCCTTAAAAATAAACAAGAATATTGTTGTTGGTGTTTAAAGCCAGTCGGCTGCGTACAACCATATCAGGGCTATGACCGCTTCAAAATATACAAAACTTCAACAGGAAAAAAAAAGAGATGAAAACTAAGTACACATATCAATGCATTCGCGCATATAATCTAAGGACATGCCCCGGCGTGACCACTCCGTCCGATTTATTACACAGGGGATCTAAAAAAAACCACACCTGAATACAAGTTTGAGCATACCTAAGGACACCAAAACATAATATATAAAAATACGGGCATGAGTTACCTGACATTGCTTCCGCACATCTCACCTCCCTAGAGATAAAAATTCACTTAATACAAGTACCCAACTATTAATTCTAAAATAAATACGTAAGACTTTATCGAATACATACAGGATAATGGACCAGCAAGGCAGAAATGATAGGAAACAATGACAGAAAGCAAAGGAACATGGCAGAAACAGAGAGAGTGACAGAAAATGACTTTTTTAGCACAGAATTTCCAGAAGGTGGGGATACTATTTCTATCTATTACAAGAGCCCCGGCATCCCCACGGGAGGTGGGGGGGGGGGGTATAGGGGGGCTACAAACAACAACAAAAGCCCTTTCAAAACTCTTTGATTCCGAATCATGATATTCCCCAGATGACATATATATAGGCATATATATAGGCACCTGGTCACAACAGGAAAGCTGGAGGGAAAGACAGCACCAGGTAGACCCAGGGAGAGAAAATATTGGACGGACTTGCAGGACAGAGAGGGCGGGAGATGTGCATGCAGCCACAAGAGATATAGATGCATGTGGATGGCCATGATCGCCAACGCCATGCGGCTGGGCAAATGATGATATGATGATGATGATGATGATGACGATGATGATGAGATGAGACGATGATGATGATGTGATGATGATGATGAGATGATCGATGAGATGATCAATGGAGATGATGATGATGATGATGATGATGATGAGTACGCGACGACGACGATGATGATGATGATATAGGCTTACCTGGCCAGGTAGAGAATCGTCAACCTCCAGCTGGGGCCAGGGTTCCGCTCCATCGAAATGCCTGTACAGCTGGATCTTCTCCTGGCCTAGCTTCCTGACAAAGGGCCCCATGGCCTGCGCCTCTTTGTCAAAGACCACCGAGGCATTGCTGTCACACATCTCGCACTCCTGGTCCTGATTTCGTGCGTGGATCGCCCAGATAACAAAAAAGTAGAGGGGAGAGAGAGAGAGGGGATGGAGAGCGAAGTAGAGAGGGACAGAGAGGGAGAGAGAAAGAGAGAGGGAGAAGGAGAGAGAGGGAGAGAGAGAAAGAAAGGGAGAGAGAAAGAAGGGGAGGGACAGAGAGAGTGAGTGAGGGAGAGAGAGAGAGCGAGGGACAGAGACAGAGAGGGAGAGAGAGAGATGGACAGAGAACGGGAGAGAGAGAGGGAGGGGGAGACAGAAAGAGAGAGAGAGGGACAGAGAGGGAGAGAGAGAGGGGGGAGAGAAAGAGAGAGGGAGGGAGGCAGACAGACAGACAGAGAGAAAGAAAGACAGGCAGACAGAGAAA
>JAPXFY010000023.1:59179089-59181589 GCA_030674185.1 Monoplex corrugatus
TCAATCGGTTGAAAGCCCTAAGCGCTACACAAAAATAACAAGAACAACAAAAACACGAACAACATAATACTTGTAGTGGAAAGAAAACATGAGAAACAAAGGTAATAATAATAACAACAACAAAAACACGAACAACATAATACTTGTAGTGGAAAGAAAACATGAGAAACAAAGGTAATAATAATAACAACAACAAAAACACGAACAACATAATACTTGTAGTGGAAAGAAAACACGAGAAACAAAAGTAACAACAACAACAACAACAAAAAACACGAACAACATAATACTTGTAGTGGAAAGAAAACACGAGAAACAAAAGTAACAACAACAACAACAACAAAAACACGAACAACATAATACTTGTAGTGGAAAGAAAACATGAGAAACAAAGGTAATAATAATAAACAACAAAAAACACTAACAAAATAATAATAGCAGTAGAAAGAAAGACAAAGGCACAGAGAAGAGGATGAGGTAGAGGATATAATGCGTTGTTCTTGTTGTTTTTGTTTAAAGCCCAGCCGACTGCGTAGAGCTGTATCAAGGCTATAACCGTTTCAAAACATACAAATATTTCAACAGGGAAAAAAAAAGGAAAAGAAAATTAAGTACACATATCAATGCATTTGCGCACATACTCCAAGGAGATGCCCTGATGTTGACTACTCCTTGTAATTTATCTCATAGCGGATTTAAAAAGCATACCTTTATACAATTTTTAACATAACTAAGGACACTATAACATATACAAAAACAGGCCTAAATTACCTAAAATTGCTTCCGCATATCTCATTTCCCTTAAGCCAAAACTGCACTTATTACATCATATTATCATCAGCTAGATCGTCTCGACCGTTTGTCAATTTTGACTCATATTTTCCCAACGTCCATAAGTCGAAAGACAGAACAGATTACGACATTTACACACACACACACACACACACACATACACACACACACACCACACATATGTATGTATATACATATACGTACATGTATACATGTATACATGCATGCATGTATGTATGTATGTATGTATGTATGTATGTATGTATGTATCAAAGCGCATACAGTACAAACTAGACACCATGTGCTACAAAAGCCTCAATAACGCAGCCCCCGATTACCTGTCAAGCCTACTTGAGATCTATGTTCCCTCACGTACCCTCCGCTCTGCCTCCGATCCTCTGACTTTTCGCTTTCCACGCACTAAGCTCAATACCTATGGTCCACGAGCCTTCTCTGTTTCTGGTCCACTCTTCTGGAACAAACTTCCTCTCTCAGTCCGTCAGCAACCTACTTTTGCCTCCTTCAAGTCCGCTCTCAAAACTCACCTTTTCTCCTCTGCATAAAATCCTAACCTCACTCAACCCATGAACAACTTTGTTTCTCAAACTGCCAGATCTTGCTACTATCATCTCCATCGTATAAGCCTGATCAGGAAGTATCTCTCTGTCGAAACAACTGCAAAACTCGTTCTCTCCTTCATAATGTCTCGCATTGACTATTGCAATTCACTCCTGTCTGGTCTTCCTGCCTCCACCATTCACATCCTACAGCGCATTCAAAACAATGCTGTACGCCTTGTACTCAAAAAGAAAAAAGCTGACCACATATCTCCTCTCCTGGCACAACTTCACTGGCTCCCTGTATCAAAGCACATACAGTACAAACTAGACACCATGTGCTACAAAAGCCTCAATAACGCAGCCCCCGATTACCTGTCAAGCCTACTTGAGATCTATGTTCCCTCACGTACCCTCCGCTCTGCCTCCGATCCTCTGACTTTTCGCTTTCCACGCACTAAGCTCAATACCTATGGTCCACGAGCCTTCTCTGTTTCTGGTCCACTCTCCTGGAACAAACTTCCTCTCTCAGTCCGTCAGCAACCTACTTTTGCCTCCTTCAAGTCCGCTCTCAAAACTCACCTTTTCTCCTCTGCATAAAATCCTAACCTCACTCAACCCCCCTCTGCAGCCTGTCTCCGCTCGGAGGGGAATCACTTTGTTTTAATATATAATTGTATATGATGTGCTCTCTGTGGTTTTCCATTGGTTTTACTCTTGCTTTTATTGCTTTTATTCTTTTCTCCCCATTTGTGGCCATGCATGTGTGTGTGTGTGTGTGTGTGTGTGTGTGTGTGTGTGTGTGTGTGTGTGTGTGTGTGTGCGTGTGTGCGTGTGTGTGCGTGCGTGCGTGTGGTGCGTGTGTGTCTTTTCGGCGCTTGGATTTGATTTTGTCGAGATTTGCGCTATATAAATATTGTAATTATTATGTATGCATGTGCGTACGTATGTATGTATGTATGTATGTATGTAAGCATGTATGTATGTATATGCTTAGATTTATGTATGTATGTATGCATGTATACGCTCAGCTTAGATTTATGTATATAAGTATGTATGCATGTATGTATGCATGTATACGCTCATATGTATGGAGGTATGTATGCATGTATACGCTCAGCGCTTAGATTTGATTTTATCAAGATTTTGCG
>JAPXFY010000023.1:59186589-59194089 GCA_030674185.1 Monoplex corrugatus
AAAATGAAAAGCATTCTTACCAACAAATGCCTACCAATTAACATCAAGAAGAAATTTCTTGAATGTTATAGAGAACCGATAATGTTATACGGTTGTGAGGCGTGGACAGTCAACAAGCAAAGCCAGAACAAGATTGAGGCAGCTGAGATGTGGTTTCTAAGAAGAATGTTGAGAGTTCCATGGACAGTAAAAGAAAACAAACGAGACAGTCTTGATTGAGGCAGACACAAGAAGGTCATTCATGAGGAAGATTAGAAAAGACAGGCAACATTTATAGGCCATTTCATGAGGAAAGGGGAATTGGAGCACCTGGTCACACAGGAAAGCTGGAGGGAAAGAGAGCACCAGGAAGAACCAGGAGAAAATATTGGACGGACTTGCAGAGTGGCTGAGGACAAAGAGGCTGGGAGAGGTGCTTGAGGCAACAAGGGATAGAAACAGATGGAAGTCCATGATCGCCAACGCCACGTGGCAAGACACTTGATGATGATGATGATGATGATGATGATACATACTCAAACCAACCTCACATCCAACATACTCAATCAAACTTCAGATGGACATCATACTCATTGTCAAACCTCATGTGTACACTTATGCATTGTACAACCTTATATGTTCACTGCAAAAATATACCTGACATGCAAACATAACAATTCTCATACGTACACATATTCAGACAAATCTCACATGCAAGCACACTCAAATAAATTTTATATGCACACACACATAAACCCTTCATATGTACAGAAAAAAACTCATATGTACATATACTCAAATGCATATGTTTACACACTGAAAGAACCCCCATATGTACACAGTAAATCTCATTTGTACACATACTCAAACCAACTTTATGTGCCACAAACACAGACCTCATGTATAAGATATATTCAACAAACCTCATATGTACATGTACTTAAACGAACCTTATACTTACATGTACTCAAACAAACTCACACATATTAAAACAAACTTCATTTACGCATACTGAAAGAAATTTCGCATGTGAACACACACACACACACACACACAACACACACGCACACACACATACACACACAACACACACACACACACACCACACACACACACCACACACACACACACACACACACACACACACACACACACACACACACACACACACTGGATTAACAATTCGACTCCTGCAGCCTTGTCCATCAGCATCCTGCACTGTCAACTAGGCTAGCAAAGCAAAACCTTAACCCTTTGACTCCCTCAACCTATTCACCAGCTTCCTGCTGGAAAAGGGTTGTTTTGAGCAGTTGGTGGACAGGGTGCAGGAGTCAAAGGGTTAATGTCTAAAATCACCTAAATGAAAAGAGATAAAGACATTAACCTGGTAAGGGTTAACCGCTAAAGTTAACCAATGACCACCACCACCACACAGATCTCCTATGTTAACATACTCCCTTAAACCTCACATGTAAATATACTGGGGGGGAAAATACCAACTTTGATGGGCATCCACGCACATAACACAAACCACAAACCACATATGTACACACATTCAGAAAATTCAGAAAGTGCACTTACTTGAACAAAACAAACGTGTTTTTATACTGAAACAAATCTATCGTTTGCACATTCTCAGACAGACCTGATAAATGATCGTGCTCATAAAAACCTCACTGTTCATACCTGCTCACATAAACGTTTAATATTATGCTCATGCCTCAAGCCATAAATCTTGTGTGCGTGTGTGTGTGTGTGTATGAATGTATGTGTGTGTGTGTGTGTGTGTGTGTGTGTGTGTGTGTGTGTGTGTGTGTGTGTGTGTGTGTGTGTGAGAGTGTGTGTGTATGTGTGTGTGTGTGTGTGTGTTTTGTTGTGTGTTGTGTGTGTGTGTGTGTGTTTGTTTGTTGTGTACATGTGTGTGTATGTGTGTGTGTGTGTGTTTGTTTGTGTTGTGTGTGTGTATGTGTGATGTGTGTGTGTGTGTGTGATGTGTGTGTGTGTGTATGTGCATGTGTGTGTCTGTGTGTTGTGTGTATGTACATGTGTGTGTGTATGTGCATGTGTGTGTGTGTGTTGTGTGTGGCGTGTGTGTACTTGTGTGAGTGTGTGTATGCGTGTGTCTGTATGAGTGTGTGTGTATACGTGTGTGTGTGTACGTATGTGTGTTTCTGTCTGTGTGTGTGTGTGTGTGTGTGTGTGTGTTTGTGTGTGTATGTTGTGTGTGTGTATGTGTTTTGTGTGTGTGTGTTGTGGTGTGTGTGTGTGTGTGTGTGTGTGTGTGTGTGTGTGTGTGCGTGTGTGTGTGTGTGTTGTGAGTGTTATGTGTGTTGTGTGTGTGTGTGCGTGCGTGCTAGCGTGCGTGCATGCGTGCGTGCGTACGTGTGTGTGTGTCTGTGTGTGTGTGTGTGTCTGTGTGTACGTCATGTGATGGGAAAGATCCAAAATGACCATGCTGCGAGCCATAAGCTTGAGAGTCTTGTGTGTGTGTGTGTGTCTGCGCGCGCGTGTGTGTGTATGTGTGTGTCTGTGTGTGTGTCTGTGTGTGTATGTGTGTGTGTGTCTCTCTCTCTGTGTGTGTGTGTGTGTGTGTGTGTGTGTGTGTGTGTGTGTGTGTGTGTGTGTGTGTGTGTCTGTCTGTCTGTCTGTCTCTGTGTGTGTACGTCATGTGATTGGAAAGATCCAAAATGACTATGCCGCAAGCCACTGGGCTGAAAATGACAGCACTCAAAACGTTGTCTCATCAAAGAAAAGGCAAAGAAAACCACCAGTGGGACAGACAGCACCAAGGCAGAGACACCACCACCTTCAGAGACCCCAGAACACAACGATCTACAAGAACTGAAGAAGAACAGACCTCCAGCCAGACCCTTTCACCATCCAGGAGTCAGCCACACATCCCACAGCTACAATCAGTATCATTATGTGGCTGTCACTGTCAAGAGGCGGTAAGGGAAATAGACATATTAAAAAAAATTAAAATAGCACTCAAGAAATGTCTAAGCAAATCTACAGCCTCACAACAATGCTACACAATCAGACAGAAAACTTTTGTTAGAAAACAACACAACGTTAAAAGAGCTGTGCGACGTCAGAAAGTGCAGAATACTTACGACCAACCATTGCGCGCCAGACCGATTCTGCAGTCCATGGTGACTTCACCACCATGTCACCGATGGACAAATTCTCCAACTATGCGGAATTCGCAGCTCAACCCACCAAAGTAGAAGATCGGGCAAACACACAATGGAAGGAAAAAAATGACGTCAAACATAAACCAGACATTTCTACAAAACCTAAGCGTGACGTCAAAACTGCGGTATCTTCTGCACATTCCAGATCAAAGTCTAATGTTCTCCCACGTGTCCTCATCATACAGGACTCCGTCCCACAGAAGACAAATAAGACAGAAGGGACAAGCACCTCCTCGGTATGTTCCGGCAATTTCCGTAAACGTTCGGGGCGCCATTTTTAAAATGCTGACTGAGGCAGCATGGCGAGTACCAGTACTGTAACCAAACGCGGAGCGTGTTACTGTTGTGTGATCAACTGCAGCAACAACAATCGTACAAGTATTGACCCAAGAACAGGCAAGCCAGTGCGCTTCTTCTATTTTCCAAATACGGAGACAGACAGAGAGAGGTAAGTTGGTATTATTTTCAGTCTTCTTGTGTTGAGTGCCAGTGTGTGTGTACACGTGTGACTTGTCAAAACAAAGTGTGCGCCGACAACGTGTAGGCCACCGCCAACCGACACCGGCCTGCCCCATTGTTTACAAATGCAGTGCATGAACTGCACATGTAAGACCCTATGTTATGTATGTGGAGGCAAATGTGCATGGAAACTTTATATTTTTTTTATCAATATTTCATTAGATAACCTGACCTACATAATCCCTTGCATATAATATATATATGCGTGTGTGTGTGTATGTGTGTGTGTGTGTGTGTGCGTGCGTGCGTGTGTGTGCGTGCGTGTGTGTGTGTGTGTGTGTGTTTGTGTGTGTGTGTGTGTGTGTGTGTGTGCGTGTGTGTGTGTGTGTCTGTGTGTGGTAAGAGTGACTTTGAGACTGAGACTGACTGTGATTAGGTGAGCTTGGTTAATCACAAATTCTACATACTTGGTGGTGGTTGGCAAGCTGAGCTATGAGGCAACTGTGGATGTATTTCATGTTTACTTTGATTTTGTTTCAGGTGCCAGAAGTGGATCATCAACATCAGGAGAGATGACGTCAAGATTGCTGACATCAAGTCGAAGAGGGTGTGCTCTGTACATTTTCATGAGAAAGTTTTCAACTGCCCTACAGACATTCAGCATTCTCGACTGCTACCGACTGCCGTGCCTACCATTGTCAGCTGCCCAAATCCTCCTCCATCCATGGAATGTCGACGACCTCCGCCCAAGATCAGAGAGCCTGTACCAAAGAGGAGACGACAAGATACTGCCTCCAGCTCTGTATATCATGAAGGTGATGGTGATGATTGTGATGGTGACAGAGACAGTACTAGACCCGTGGTGAAAGCGTCCGAACCAGATCCTGAGAAGTTGGCCCGAGAGCTGAAGCAGGCCAAACGTGCTTTAGAAGACCTCAAGAAACAAAACAAACAACTTGAAAGGAAATGCAAAACAGCACAAGCAGCCAAGGTCAGACTTATAAAGCGCCATGCTGTACAAGTAGCATCTCTTCGTGCAAAGAAAGAAGCAATCCTGGAGAATTTCCTCAAAGACCTGCCAGTTGTTCCAGCAGCTTTATTCAAGATCATGATGCGGAAGAAAAAGTGGATCAACTGGGACACCGAGAAAGAGGCTATGGAGTTGTGTCTCGCTGTGTACTTTAGGAGCACTTCTGCTTATGCCGTTCTCCGCTCCGTTGGGTTTATGCTTCCACATCCAAGAACACTCAGGAGGCGCTTTTCAACTGTGTTGACTGGGGTCGGTCTGTGTCAGAGTCTGGTGGAAATGATGCGCTTGAGAACATTAGCACTTGAAGAACATGAGAAAAGAGTGACACTCTCCTTGGATGGAATGACTGTGACCAAAGCCCTGACCTACAGTCATCATCGTGACGAGCTGGTCGGCTTTGTCAACTGCGGCGAGCATCACCAGAGTGACGAAATCGCTGACCAAGCAATTTTGGTCATGATCAGGGGACTGACCCTGAAGTGGAAGCAGGTGTTGGGGTATTTTGTTGCCAAGCACAACCTGGCAACACCTACTTTGACAGCCATCATTTCCGAAATCGTCAGAGCCGTCACAGGGATTGGTTTGTATGTTGATGCCATTGTGATGGACCAAGAATCCTGCCAATGGAAATGGATGAAAGACATGGGTGTGTGTGTGGAACGACCGTATGTGTTTCATGGCACTACACAGGCCTTTGTCATGCCAGATCCGCCACACCTCATCAAAAACTTGAGGAACAATTTCATGACGAAATACATCTCCTTCAGCTGGGATGGAGAAAGAATGATTGCAAAGTGGTGTCACCTCCAAGAACTCTTCTCCCTTGAAACATCTGGCGGGTCAATTCGCGCTGCTCCCAAGCTGAAGGAGTGTCACTTCACCCTGCCCAGAGGGAAAAAGATGAAAGTCATCTTGGCATGCCAGATATTTTCCCACTCAGTCGCTGCTGCCTTGAAATTGTATGTGTCGTTGATGTCCGAGGCTGCTCTTCAAACAGCATGCTTTGTGGAGACGGTGAACAGCATGTGGGATTTTGTCGACTCTCATTCCCTCTCCGCCCCAGTCGGGAAGAAGCCGGTCACAAGGAGTGATTTTGAGGGTGACCAGGTTCGATTTGCTTCCTTTTCCAACTTTGTGGAAAGCTGGTGTTTCACAAACCCAAAGAATGACAAACTGGCCAGCAACATTCCAAGTCACAAAGGGTGGCTCCTAGTGCTTTCGGCAATGAAGGGATTGAGCCAAAAGCTAATCATGGAGGAGGAGGTCTTGACACACTTGTGCCTGAGAAAGTGTAACCAGGATCACGTTGAGAACCTTCACAGTCAAATACGTGGCTACAATGGCTTCAACGACCACCCGACGTTGCCAGCATATGTCGATGCACTCCGTTGCCTGTCTTGTTCTTCTGCAACATCAGAGCTCTTGGACAAGACAATCAGTGCTGGTGCCAACTGCCAGCCTGATGGTGAGCATGGACACCATCCCATTGTCAACCCATGCACAGCAGACGTTGAATGTGATGCAGAGAATGCTGATCATGCAGACCCCATCGAAACCAACTCCTTCAGTTGTGAGAACAACTTGGTTTCCTCTTCCTTCACAGACTTGGAGATGGAACTGCCACCCGTCGAGTCAGACATTGTTCAGTACATTGCTGGTGCTGTCGTGAGGAAGTTCAAGCAGAAAAACGACTGTCCTCTCTGTGTGGAAAAGTTCACCATCAGTGCAAATGAGGCAACTGGAGAAACTCCCTCACTTGTGTCACTTGTGTCACTCAAAGAGTTTAAACTTGGATGCCTGGTTCGTGTCAGTGAGCCACTGCTGCAGGTTTTCAGATGCTTTGAACTTCACTTCAGAGTAGCTACATCAAAGGGATTGCCAAGAGCCAACCCAAGGCAAACTATTCTGAACAGCTTTGTCAAGTCACAAACAGATGATCTGAATTGTGAGTGTGAATGTTTGGCAAGCCTTATTGCTGCTTATTGCAACATCAGGATTTACCACGAAGTGAAACTGTTCAATCAGCAACTGAAGTCAAAAGTCAGAGGTGCAGAACTGAACAAGGACAAGAAACTTAACATGTGAACATTTACAGACCTCTATTTCAGCTGGATTTAACTGTGAACATAACACACTGCTGTAGCTGATATTGTGATAAGGAACTGAACTTGTGAACAATTATGTAGTTCATCTGTGGATTTTAGATTTGATTGTGTATTACACACCTGTGAACACTCATGGGCCATTAATGCAACAGTGAATATTTTACTACATTTCTGTGGATGACGAGAAACTTAACGTGTGAAGACTAACTGTGTATTATAAACCGCTGTGGCTGACAAGACACTTGAGATGTGAACATTCCTGGAATGAGTGCTGTTGGAGCTGGATTAACTGTGAATTATACACCGCTGTGGCTGATCATTTTGGGAAGATGTCCAGGCATGTCTTTGTCAAGTCATGTGAGTACATTTTAAATCATGAATTTTACATGTGTGAATTCTGTATTATATTACTTTATTGTTGTTTTTTTTTATTCTGAGTTCTTCATTTTTATGTTGTTGTATACGACAGGCAAAAACTCTGAAGTGATGAACACTTGTAATTTCACAGAAAAAAATTGTGAAACTCAATCATTCTTACTTGTCGTGTACGACTTCTGTCTCATGTGTGTGGCGCATGTTATAATCAAATGTCTAAAGGTACCATCTTTTAAATAATCCTCGCTGTTGACAATGACATTAAACCTGAAAAGATCGACTGATTGCTTGTGTAACAATACTAACATAAATTCAGAAGTAAGCACACACAAAATGATGACTCA
Source organism: Monoplex corrugatus (assembly GCA_030674185.1). Taxonomy (NCBI): domain Eukaryota; kingdom Metazoa; phylum Mollusca; class Gastropoda; order Littorinimorpha; family Ranellidae; genus Monoplex; species Monoplex corrugatus. Next base: position 59,194,076 of record JAPXFY010000023.1, read on the forward strand.
ACACATAACAAAGA
>JAPXFY010000023.1:59204089-59206589 GCA_030674185.1 Monoplex corrugatus
CTATATCTGTTGCTGTATGCAATGTTTCTAGAACAACTACCGTTGCTGCTCAAGTTGTTGTTGTTGTTGTTTTTTTGCAGTTGCCGTTGCTCTTACTGTTGTTGCTGTTATTGACTTATTGTTGTTGTTGTTGTTGTTGTTGCTGCTGCTGTTGTTTTCGTTGTTGTTCTTGTTGCTCTTATCATTGCTGTTGCAGCTGTTGTTGTTGATAATGTTCTTATTGTTGTTGTTGTTGTTGCTGTTGTTTTTGTTGCTGCTGTTGTTGTTGTTGTTATTCTTGTTGCTCTTGTCATTTTTGTTGTTGGTACTGTTGCTGTTGTTGCTGTTGTTGCTCTTGTCATTTTTGTTGTGTTGTTGTTGTTGTTGCTGCTGCTGCTGCTGCTGTTCTTGCTGCTGTTGTTGGTGTTGACATTGATGTTGATGTTGTTGTTGTTGTTGTTCCTGTTACATGGCTTAACCCCCTTGGTCATGAACCTATACATGTGAATCTCACTCTGAGTGGTTACAGGCTTGCTTCTTTCCATCGCTCATCCCGAGGTGGTGGTATCGCCATCCTCTACAACGACTCACTCCATTCCCGCCTGTCTTTCTCGCAGTCCCTGCCTTTCTCCCATCCTTCTTTCGAGCACGTTGAAGTATCCTTCCAATCCACCCCTCACCCCATCACCTTCTCCTGTGTCTATCGACCTCCACCTAGCTCTGCCAACAAGCTCACCACATCTATGTTTCTCTCTGACTTTGATCAACTTCTTGATTACTACTGTCTCTTACCTGGAAATCTCATCATTCTAGGTGACATTAATGTCCACTATGACAACACTCACCGTTATGACACAAGACATATCATCAACTCTCTATCCAATCACAATATGACTCAACACATTTCTGAACCAACCCATCAAAAAGGTCACATTCTTGACTGGATCATTTCTCGTGATCACCACAATTCAGCTACTGATAACTGCTTAGTTCTTTCTACCCGTCTAACTTCAGCCCTTCCATCTGACCACTCTGCAATTCTCTGTTCTCTTGACATTCCTCCTCCTTCCCGTACCATGCGCACAGTGACTCGACGCAATCTCAAATCTATCGACCTCTCCTCATTTTCATCTGATGCCTTCCGTCTCCTTTGTGAAAAGTCACATAACATTGCCGATGAATTCTACACTACTCTCCAACATCTTCTGGACACTCATGCCCAGCCACAACCCGTCTTTTACCTGACCGCCCCCCTATCCCCTGGCTCACTCATGAGATTGCCTGTGCAAGACGTGCCCGTCGCAGAGCAGAGCGCCGCTGGCGCAAATCCAAACTCACTGTACATAGGCAACTTTTCCAAGCCTCTAAAACAAAAGTATCCACCTCATTGCATCTGCAAAAACAAACTATTTCCAACCAAAACCCTGAATGCCTCTTCTTCAAAAGAACACTTTACAACATGAATCATCTCCTTGGCACACGAAAAGATTTACCTCTCCCAACAAAACACACAAATGAAGAACTCCCATCTGTATTCTCCAAGTATTTCACCACCAAAATACAAACTCTTCGTGACAGGCTCGACAGGACACCCTGTCAATCATGCCCACCTGACCCTTCCTTCTCTGGCACACCTCTTACTACGCTTACCCCAATCTCACAAGAAGACATTTTCAACACAATCAGATCCATGTCGTTCAAAACCTGCGAACTGGATCCTCTTCCAGGTTCTCTCTACTCTGAGTGTCTCCCTACTCTCCTCCCATTCATCACTGACATCATCAACACTTCTCTCCAAACTGGAACTGTCCCAGATTCTTTCAAGTCTGCTATTGTTCATCCTCTGCTCAAGAAATACAATTTAGACCCAAATGAACTGAAAAATTACCGGCCTATCTCTAATCTCTCTTTCTTGTCAAAACTCCTTGAAAAAGTTGTCCTCAACCAACTGAACTCTCACCTGTCTTCCAACAATCTCCTCAATCCTTTCCAGTCAGCCTACCGCCAGTACCATAGCACTGAAACTGCCTTGCTACACATTCTCAACAATCTCCTCCTTGCAACTGATACTGGCAAAGTCTCTCTCCTCACACTCCTTGATCTGTCTGCAGCCTTTGATACCATTGATCATGGTATTCTCCTTTCTAGACTTCATCATACTTTTGGCATCTCTGACATTGCTCTCTCCTGGTTCACTTCTTATCTATCAAACAGAAAACAAACTGTTCTCATCAATGGCACTTACTCTCAAACTGCATACCTGACCTGTGGTGTTCCACAAGGATCTGTCCTTGGCCCTGTTCTTTTCACTCTTTATACCTCCCCCCTGTCCACCATCATCAACTCCCACTCTATAAAACACCACTTCTATGCTGATGACACCCAACTTCAAGACAGTGACTCACCTGACAATATACAGCGCCTCCTGACTCGCACCACTGAGTGTTACTCGGACATCAAAAATTGGATGACATACAACAAACTTCAGCTAAATGATGACAAGACAGAAGCTATCCTCATT
>JAPXFY010000023.1:59216589-59219089 GCA_030674185.1 Monoplex corrugatus
CTTCGCATTCTTCTTCTTCTTCGTATTCTTCTTCTTCGAAATTCTTCTTCGCATTCTTCTTCTTCTTCGCAATTCTTCTTCTCCTTCTTCTTCACAATTCTTCTTCTTCGCAATTCTTCTTCTTCTTCTTCTTCTTCTTCTTCTTCTTCTTCTTCTTCTTCTTCTTCTTCTTCTCTTTCTTCTTTTCTTCTTCTTCTTCTTCTTCTTCTTTCTTCTTCTTCGCATTCTTCTTCGCATTCTTCTTCGCATTCTTCTTCGCATTCTTATTCTTCTTCGCATTCTTCTTCTTCTTCGCATTCTTCTTCGCATTCTTATTCTTCTTCGCATTCTTCTTCTTCTTCGCATTCTTCTTCGCAATTCTTCGCATTCTTCTTTGCATTCTTCTTCTTCTTCTTTGCATTCTTCTTCTTCTTCTTCGCATTCTTCTTCTTCTTCGCAATTCTTCTTCTTCTTCTTCGCATTCTTCTTCTTCTTCGCAATTCTTCTTCTTCGCAATTCTTCTTCTTCTTCTTCGCATTCTTCTTCTTCTTCGCATTCTTCTTCTTCTTCGCAATTCTTCTTCTTCTTCTTCGCATTCTTCTTCTTCTTCGCATTCTTCTTCTTCTTCGCAATTCTTCTTCTTCGCAATTCTTTTTACTTCTTCTTCTTTCTTCTTCTTCTTTCTTCTTCTTTCTTCTTCTTCTTCTTCTTCTTCTTCTTCTTCTTCTTCTTCTTCTTCTTCTTCTTCTTCTTTCTTCTTCTTCTTCTTCTTCCTTCTTTCTTCTTCTTCTTCTTCTTCTTCTTCTTCTTCACATTCTTCTTCGCATTCTTCTTCTTCTTCGCATTCTTCTTCTTCGCAATTTCTTCTTCTTTCTTCTTTTTCTTCTTTGCATTCTTCTTCTTCGCATTCTTCTTCTTCTTCTTCGCATTCTTCTTCTTCTTCTTCTTCTTCTTCTTCTTCTTCTTCTCTTCTTCTTCTTCTCGCTTCTTCTTCTTCTTCTTCTTTTCTTCTTCTCTCTTCTTCTCTTCTTTCTCCTTCTTCTTCTTCTTCTTCTTCATTTCTTCTTTTCTTCTCTTTTCTTCTTCTCTTTTTTCTTCTTCTTTTTCTTCTTCTTCCTTCTTCTTTTCTTTCTCTTCTTCTTCTTCTTCTTCGCATTTTCTTCTCTTCTTTCTTTCTTCTTCTTCTTCTCTTTTCCTTCTCTCTTCTTCTTCTTCCTTCTTCTCTTCTTCTTCTTCTTCTTCTTCTTCTTCTTCTTCTTCTTCTTCTTCTTCTTTCTTCATTCTTCTTCTTTTCTTTTTTTCTTCTTCTTCTTCATTTCTTTCTTTTCCTTCTTCTCTCCTTCTTCTTTCTTCTTTTCTTCTTCCTTCTTCTTCTTTTTCTTCTCTTCTTCTTCTTCTTTTCTTCTTCGCTTCTTCTTTTTTTCTTCTTCTTTCTTCTTCTTCTTCTTCTTCTTCTTCTTTCTTCTTCTTCTTCTTCGCTTCTTCTTCTTCCTTTTTTTTTCCTTCTTTTCTTCTTCTTCTTTTCTTCTTGCTTCTCTTTCTTCTTTTCTTTCCCTTCTTCTTCTTTCTCTTTTCTTTCTTCTTCTCTTTCTCTTCTTCTTTTCTTTCTTTTTCCTTCTTTTTCTTCTTCTTATTCTTCTTCTTCTTCTTCTTCCTTCTTTCTTCTTCGCTTTTCTTCTTCTTCTTGCTTTCTTCTTCTTTTTTCTTCTTCTTCCATTCTTTTTTCTCTTCTTCTTTCTTCTTCTTCTTTCTTCTTCTTCCATTCTTCTTCCTTCTTCTTTTCTTCTTCTTCTTCTTCTCTTCTTCTCTTCTCTTCTCATTTTCTTCTTCCTTTTTTCTTTCTTCTTTTCTTCTTTTCTTCTTCTTCTTCTTCTTCTTCTTTCTTCGCTTTTTTCTTTCTTCTTTTTTCTCTTTTTCTTCTCTTTCTTCTTCTTTCTTTTTTTCTTCTTCTTTCTTCTTTTCTTTTTTTCTTCGCTTTTCTTTTCTTCTTCTTCCTTCTTTTTCTTCTTTCTCTTCTTCTTCTTCTTTCTTCTTCTTTCTTCTTCTCTTTTCTTTTCTCATTCTTTTCTTCTTCTCTTCTTCTCTTCTTCTTTTCTTTCTTTTCTCTTTTCTTCCATTCTTCTTCTTCCTTCTCTTTCTTCTCTTCTTCTTCTCTTTTCTTCTTCGCAATTCTTCTTCTTCTTTTTTCTTCTTTTTTTCTTCTTTTCTCTTCTCTTCTTCTTCTTTCTTCTTTCTTTCTTCTTCTTCCTTCTTCTTCTCCTTCCTTCTTCCTTCTCTCCTTTCTTCTTCCTTCTTCCTTCTTCTTCTTTTCTTCTTTTCTTCTTTTCTTCTTCCTCTTTTTCTTCTTCTTCTTCTTCTTCATTCTTTTCTTCTTCTCTTTTTTCTTTCTTCTTTCTTCTTCTTCTTCTTCTCACATTCTCTTCTTCATTCTTCTTCTTCTTCGCAAATTCTTCTTCTTCTTCTTCTTCTTCCATTCTCATTCTTCTTCTTTTCTTCTCATTCTTCTTCTTCTTCTTCTTCT
>JAPXFY010000023.1:59221589-59224089 GCA_030674185.1 Monoplex corrugatus
ATCTAAAACACCCACAAACGATTTGATTTTTTTTTTCTTTCAATGAGAGACGCTTTGCTGTTTGTTTCCATTAAATCTTATTTGAAAAAGTGGCAAGAGAACGCTGAAAGTGAAAAGAACGTGAAAGTAGTCCGTGACGTCATTAATCTTCTTATAGCAGTATTTTGTCATCACAGCACTGTAGTCGTCATCTTAACGTGTTCTAATTGGTGGTCTAGTGGCAAAGACATCTTTGATTACCGTACCGTGTACTCTGAACTTTTCGCTGTTCCGGCTGACGCAGACAATAGATTACAGTCATGAATGAAAATGTGCAACAGCAGAAACGTTTTACTGCCAACATACCTGTCCCATCAAAGTTAGAGGTTCAGGGTGATGTTGAGCAGAACTGGAAAAAGTTCCAACGCCAATGGAAGAACTACTCCATAGCTTCAAGGCTAGATAAGGAAGAGAAGCCATATCAGTGTGCAGTCTTTCTAGCTTGTATAGGTGAAGACGCGCAAGAGCTTTATGAAAACTTTCCATTCGCAAGTGAAGCAGACAGGACGGACATTGACATTGTTATACAGATCTTTGAAAAATTCTGCTTGAGCTCCTCCTATGAAGTTTATGAATCATATAAATTTCATCACAGAGAGCAAGAAGAAGGTGAATCAGTAGAGTCCTATATGACTGTCTTGAGGAAGATGGCAAAACCCTGCAAATTCGCTGCCCAAGAAGAAAGAATGATCCGAGACAGAGTGGTCATCGGCATAAAGGATGACACTGTCCGTGAAAAACTACTGCAGGAAAAAGAGTTGGACCTACAGAAAGCAATTCAAATCTGCAAGGTTCAGGAGGCATCAAAGATGCAGATGAAGTCTATGGCAAGCAGCTCTGAAAGCTCAGTGCAACGTCTGAGACTGGAGAAGAAGCACCCAAAAGCCACTGTTCACAAAAAGTATGCAGAAACACGAAATGAACAGTCAAACCAGACACGTCAGAAGTGCAGCCGTTGTGGGAAAGGTCAGCACAACCGAGACCTGTGTCCAGCAAAGTCTGCCAGATGTCACAAATGCAGCAAAACTGGACACTTTGCAGCCTATTGTCGTACAAAGAATGTTAAACTGGTCGAGCAGGAGTACGAAGAAGAGGAAGACTCAGACCTAGGAGTCAGACCTAGGAGTGATTGTAGGTGAACTTACCAGTGATGCTTTCATGAAAGTTGTCCAGCTCAACGGGAAAGACACTTTATTCAAGCTTGACAGTGGTGCAGACGTGACAGTTGTCCCACTGAAACTAGTCCCAAAGACGGTACAACTGTTGAACACTAGAAAGAAATTCTATGGTCCAAGTCGAGCTAAACTTACAGTTCTAGGAACATTCTCAGCCATACTGCAATGCAGAGGAAAGGCAGTGACACATGACATTTATGTCATTGAAGGATTACAAGAGCCGCTCTTGGGTCGCCCTGCCATCAGAGAACTGGAATTGCTGACCGAAGTCAACTCAATCAGCAAGGAAGAAGCACGAGAAGATTTCCCACAACTGTTTTCAGGACTTGGTGAAGTAGACAAGTCCTACACCATCAAATTCAACGAAGGAGCACGACCCTTCTCGGTCGCGTCACCAGGAAACTTCGTACGCCAGTCCCCATTGCACCCTCAAAGCTCAAGTCCCAGTCTTCTGAACATTTCAAAGACAAGGAGATCAGGAGGAAGTGAGACATGAAACGAAACTTTGATAGAGCCCATCGTGCACGTGAAGCCACACAATTCTCTCCAGGACAACCTGTCTGGGTCAGACCACAAGGTGAACCAGGGACTGTTGTGAAACTTCATGGCCAAAGGTCCTACGATGTTGCCACCCCTTTGGGCACTCAGCGTCGAAACCGAAGACATCTACATGTAGTTCCCCGGTCAACAGAATTTCAACCACCAAAGAGTGTGGTTGCCACAGAATCACCTAACCTTGCAGTGGATGGCCCTGATCCAACACCTGATCAAAATGGTCCAAAGGAAGATGTCACCTGCCAGCCTCCAGCACCTGAAGCACCACAGCTACGCAGGTCCTGTCGCACGATCAAGCCACCAGATAGACTGAACCTATAATAAGAATAAACAATTACACAGCAGATGTGATTGATAAATGAAAGGACAGTCTACGCTTAAAGTTTGAACTTTGCTCGCTTTTGTTAAAGAAAGAAAACGCGAAGACACTGTATTGTATTTCAGTCTTACTCAAATTGCATTTCGGTTTTCGTTGGAAATTGATTTAGAGTTTCAGTTTAATATGCGAAGACATTGTATTGTATTTCAGTCTTACTCAGATTGCATTTCGGGTTTCGTTGGAAATTGATTTAAAGTTTCAGTTTAATGTCCATTTCCACTTGGAAAGGGGGATGTGGAGTAATCTATATGCGGATGAATATAGGTGATTTGCCCAGACACTAATGGCGTCTAGCGTTCCTGTATTGTTTGCCACTGCACATGATAATATGCACTACTGCCGACACTCAGCA
>JAPXFY010000023.1:59239089-59246589 GCA_030674185.1 Monoplex corrugatus
ATTACGGCAACGTTGTCTTCAAGGTTATGCTGACCTTGTAAGGTACAAATTCTGAATTTTCTACAACCAGACAAGACAGGCGCAAATGTTCGGCCAGTTGGCCTTTGTCAAGAGTAAGATCACAAACAAACGAAGACCTGATTTTGTATGATTTCGTGTCCTCTTTCTCTCCCATTATGTAACACATCAGTCCCAATTTCTGATTCAGCTAAAAACCTTGGTGTCTGCATTGACTCTACCCTCTCCATGAACAACTTTGTTTCTCAAACTGCCAGATCCTGCTACTATCATCTCCATCGTATAAGGCTGATCAGGAAGTATCTCTCTGTCGAAACAACTGCAAAACTCGTTCTCTCCTTCATAATGTCTCGCATTGACTATTGCAATTCACTCCTGTCTGGTCTTCCGGCCTCCACCATTCACATCCTACAGCGCATTCAAAACAATGCTGCACGCCTTGTACTCAAAAAGAAAAAAGCTGACCACATATCTCCTCTCCTGGCACAACTTCACTGGCTCCCTGTATCAAAGCGCATACAGTACAAACTAGACACCATGTGCTACAAAAGCCTCAATAAAGCAGCCCCCGATTACCTGTCAAGCCTACTTGAGATCTATCTTCCCTCACGTACCCTCCGCTCTGCCTCCGATCCTCTGACTTTTCGCTTTCCACGCACTAAGCTCAATACCTATGGTCCACGAGCCTTCTCTGTTTCTGGTCCACTCTCCTGGAACAAACTTCCTCTCTCAGTCCGTCAGCAACCTACTTTTGTCTCCTTCAAGTCCGCTCTCAAAACTCACCTTTTCTCCTCCGCATAAAATCCTAACCTCACTCAACCCCCCCCCCATCCCCCTCTGCAGCCTGTCTCCGCTCGGAGGGAATCACATGGTTATAATATATAATTGTATATGCTATGCTCTCTATAATTTTCCATTGGTTTTATTCTTGCTTTTATTGCTTTTATTCTTTCTCCCCATTTATAGCCATGCGTGTGTGTGTGTGTGTGTGTGTGTGTGTGTGTGTGTGTGTGTGTGTGTGTGTGTGTGTGTGTGTGTGTGCGTGCGTGTGTGTGCGTGCGTGCGTGCGTGCGTGCTTGCGTGTGTGTCTGCTTCAGCGCTTAGATTTGATTTTATCAAGATTTTGCGCTATATAAATATTGTAATTATTATTAATTATTATTATTATTGATCTTACGCTTGACAAAGGCCAATTGGCCAAAAAATTTCCGCCTGTCTTGTCTGGTTGTTTTAAATACGCGTTCTTGTTCTTTTTTCGTGTTTGTTTGTTTGTTTGTTTGTTTGTTTGTTTGTTTGTTTGTTTGTTTGTTTGTTTGTTTGTCTTTCCTATTTGCTTAAACGCGGGCAGTCACACTTATTTTGGATTCTGGGTTTTTCGTAAAACGTTTTTTTTGTAGAAAAGAGGGTCTTACAATGGTCTTGGCCATCTTTTGTTGTTGTTGTTGTTGTTTGTGTGTGTGTGTGTATGTGTGTCTGTGTGTGTGTGTGTGTGTGTGTGTGTGTGTGTGTGTGTGTGTGTGTGTGTGTGTGTGTGTGTGTGTGTGTGTTGTGTTGTGTGTTGTGTGCGTGCATGTGTGTGTGTTTTGTTTTGGTGTGGTTTGTTTTGTTTTGTTTTGTTTTGTTTTGTTTTGTTTTGTTTTGTTTTGTTTTGTTTTGTTCTGTTCTGTTTTTTTAATTCAAGCATTATCTCAGTACTAGGTGTACCACAGCATCGTCATACTATGGGTAATATGAGCATACACAATAACTCAACATACGTGAAAACGTGAAAGGGCCATTAAAACCCTGACTACATGATATGCCTGTGATATTATCAAATAGGTCACACTCTCTGTCTCTGTCTTTCTCTGTCTGTCTCTCTCTCTCTGAGACTCTCTCTCTCTCTTTCTCTCTCTTTTCTCTCTCTCTCTCTTTCTCTCTCTCTCTCTCTGTCTGTCTCTCTCTTGTCTTGTCTGTCTCTCTCTCTGTCTGTCTGTCTCTCTCTGTCTCTGTCTCTTTCTGTCTGTCTCTGTCTTTCTCTGTCTCTCTGTTTTCTCTGTCTCTCTGTGTCTCTCTCTGTTTCTGTGTCTCTGTCTGTCTGTCTGTCTGTCTGTCTGTCTGTCTTTTCTCTCTCTCTCTCTCTCTCTCTCTCTCTCTCTCTCTCTCTCTCTCTCTCTCTCTCTCTCTCTCTTTGTTTCGCGTGTTATTGCTTGCACGTGGCAAGTATATGTTGCAATGTAATTTATATTGTATTGCATGGTGTTGTGTTGTGTTGTGTTGTGTAGTATTGTGTTGTGTTGTGTTGTGTTGCGTTGCGTTGCGTTGCGTTGCGTTGCGTTGCGTTGTGTTGCGTTGCGTTGCGTTGCATGGTGTTGTGTTGTGTTTTGTCGCATTGTGTCGTGTCGTGTTGTGTCGTGTCGTGCTGTCTTGCGTTGTGTCGTGTCGTGTCGTGTCGTGTCGTGTCGTGTCGTGTCGTGTTGTGTTGTGTTGTGTTGTGTTGTGTTGTGTTGTGTTGTGTTGTGTCGTGTGGTGTCGAGCTGTGCCGTGTCGTGTCGTGTTGCGTTGTGTCACGTCGTGTTGTGTTGCGTCGCGTTATGTTGTGTTGTGATGCGTTGTGGTGTGGTGTGGTGTGGTGTGTTGCGTTATGTTGCGCTGCGTTGCGTTGCGTTGCGTGGCGTTGTGGTGCGTTGTGGTGTGGTGTGGTGTGTGGTGTTGTGTGGTGTGATATAATGTGGTGTGGTGCGGTGTGGTGTGGTGTGGTGTGGTGTGGTGTGGTGTGGTGTGGTGTGGTGTGGGTGTTGTGTTGTGGTGGGTTGCGTTGCGTTGCGTTGCGTTGTGTCGTGTCGTGTCGTGTCGTGTCCTGTCATGTCGTGTCGTGTCGTGTCGTGTCGTGTCCTGTCGTGTCGTGTCGTGTCGTGTCGTGTCGTGTCCTGTCGTGTCATGTCGTGTCGTGTCGTGTCATGTCGTGTCGTGTCGTGTCATGTCGTGTCGTGTCGTGTCGTGTCATGTCGTGTCGTGTCGTGTCATGTCCTGTCGTGTCGTGTCCTGTCATGTCGTGTCGTGTCCTGTCATGTCGTGTCGTGTCCTGTCGTGTTTCTTTTGTGTTACATTTGATTTTTCTTTTTCTTTTATCTTTTATCCCGCCGCTTAAATCGATAATAGTGTAACGGGAAGACAGCCGGCGGGTATCTGCGGCGAGTTGAAAGGCTTGGACAGGTGGGGATGGATGCCAGGTGAGTTTCTTTGACGCCATCAGCCCAGGTCTTCGTTCGTTATTTCTTATAAAGTCTGTTTACATACGTGCTTTTAGACGAGAGAAAAAATAAATAAATAAATAAATAAGATAAAGAGGTATCTATGGGGTGAATGAATCTATAAAAATCATGAAGGTATTGTATCATATAAGGTAACATCAAACAATTTAACGAACAAGAGAAAAACGATCAGAACATTAGAAAGATCAGGCTTCATCGGTTTGCTCAGGGTTGTGTGTATGTGTGTATGTATGTATGTATGTATGTATGCATGCGTGCATGCATGCATAAGTGTGTGTGTGTGTGGTGCGTGTGTGTGTGTGCGTGTGTGTATGTATGTGTGTGTGTGCGTGTGTGTATATGTGTGTGTGCACATGCTGTGTGTGTGTGTGTGTGTGTGTGTGTGTGTGTGTCTGTGTGTGTGTGTGTGCTTGTGTTGTGCTGTTGTTTCTACGAGCATGTAAGGTCCTGTGCTGGCGTAGCCCAGGTCTTCTTTGGTTGGCCTCTGGTCTTGAAGCCAGGGGCATCCTAGTGATGTATGCATGGTGTGCTGGGTGGTAAGCTGGCAGTTTGTGTTAAGGTGTCCGAATTATGTGACTGTGTTCTGTTGATTGTAATGGTAGATTGCTGTTGGCCTCACCTTTTTTTTCTTTCTTTTTTTTTTTTTTTTTTGTCCCATTTTCTATGCCATCTTAATGACCACAGAAACTGGCACAGTTTTTTTTTAAAAATGCGATGATGATGATGATGATGTCGATGAGGATGATAATCATGTTGTTATGAAGTTCCATCTAGGATTGAGACTGCGGTGACAGGGTTATACTCTACACTTACTTCATAATATATCCTGGCGTCAACCAGGCCCGAGAGATAAAGACACCTGCGGTGCTGGTCGGAAGATTTGAGCAACACCCTCAATGACGCATCCGTAAAGTGGATGAGACTCGACTGTGTGGTCCCAGTCTTCCCAATGAGCCCATAGCACGCCCAACTCTGGGTAGGAGCTGGTTATAGCTGAAAAATCCAACAATGGTATGTTTTTGAAGGGATTGATGGGAATTCGAACCCATAGTAGTGTTACGGATTGTGTCTCGTCGGGGTTTGTTGACAGTTCTTCTTAAGCATCACATCTGGTAGGCATGATTTCGTGTATTTCAGTTTTCAGTTTCAGTTTCTCAAGATGTCGTCTCCGCGCTCAGAATGAATTCCATATGCGTGTGTGTGTGTGTGTGTGTGTGTGTGTGTGTGTGTGTGTGTGTGTGTGTGTGTGTGTGTGTTTGTGTGTGTGTGTGTGTGTGTGTGTGTGTTTGTGTGTGTGTGTGTGTGTGTGTTTGTGTGTGTGTGTCTGTCTGTCTGTCTATGTCTGTGGTGTGTTTGTGTGTGTGTGTGTGTCTGTCTGTCTGTCTGTGTCTGTGTGTTTGTGTGCGTGTGTGCGTGTGTGCGTGTGCGTATGTGTGTCTGTGTCTGTGTGCGTGCGTATGTGTGTCTGTGTCTGTGTCTATTTGTGTCTGTGTGTTTGTCTATATTTGAGTGTGTGTGTGTGTGTGTGTGTGTGTGTGTGTGTGTGTGTGTGTGTGTGTGTGTGTGTGTGTGTGTGTGTGTGTGTGTGTGTGTGTGGTGTGTATTACCTGACAAATGGTTTGTAATAATACAAAGAAGATCCAGAAAACTCACAGCACAAGCCTTAAGCCTGCACATAAAGCCACCAGCTGGCCAGATCCTGAGGACTTACCTAGATAGTTCCATAACCCTTGGGTCGTAGGGGAGTGAGGCGGCAGAGACCTTAACTTTTCCCAGGGCAAGCACCACGATGGCGTCGCCCACCCCTCTCCCTCGATTCAAATTCATATTCATATTCACTTTTTTTTTACCAAGACTTCACAGAAAGGCAAGAAAGGCTAATTGGTCTTCAAGGGATGGGACATCGGAAATCAACCTCTCTCTCTAATGCTTTATACCAAGGTAGCTGGGCAATGCCCTGCTCTTCACGATTTTCAACGGATGTGGGATATTTAGCGTGCGCAGCCAGAAGGCACACTGGTCCGACTCGTTTTTCGTCACCTTCTGAAGGGCTAGACGTTCAGTTCGATTTTCTGGTCAAACTGAGGAGAATGTCCAGGCCTCTACGGGGAGCGAACCCTGGAACCTCGAGTTTAGTTATTGGCAGGCGAACGTCTGAACCATTCTGCCACTCTTCTATCTTTTGTGTACAAAGGTCTTGACATAGGTAAGTGAGTGGGGGAATGAAGATGATGGGGACTGATCAGCAGAGCTTTGGTTTCTGTTAGAATGCTGGAGTATTTCAAAAGTGGGGCAAGATGATAACTAATGTTGACAGGCTTGTGCACTCTGGTTTCAAATTTCCCCGTTCAGTCTTCCATCCTTGGTGAAGATGCTGCTACAGAGATAATTATTTGAACTCGCTCTCTCGCTTGAGTTTCAAATTGTTGATGTCAATATTGAGGTTGCCTGGTTTCACTGTCTTTATCTTGCTAATGTTGATCGTCATAATAAACTGTTCAAGCGCTGTGTTCAGACTAGTGGTATGCTCTTGAAAGTTGTCTATATGTACTTTCTCATGTGTGCGTGCGTGCGTGTGTGTGTGTGTGTGTGGTGTGTGTGTGTGTGTGTGTGTGTGTGTGTGTGTGTGTGTGTGTGTGTGTGTGTGTGTGTGGTGTGTGTGTGTGTGTGGTGTGTGTGTGTGTGTGTGTGTGTGTGGTGAGAGAGAGAGAAACAGTGGCAAAAAGGAAGAAAGGCAGACCTCCAATCTCATACATCGAGAACGTAACCAACATCAGTGGCCTAAATAATTGTCCACAGAAGTCAAGACAGAGCGGCCTGGAGGGAGGTGTTGGAGTCCAGATGTGCAGCGACCAGTACCGAACTCGGTGACGCCGACATGTAACAGATAAAGGTAACCGTCACAAATCAGCTTTTTTAAGACAAAACACAGTCACACAAATCGGCTTTTAATTGCAGAAAACAGTCACAACTTGGCTTTTAAAAGCAGAAAACAGTCACAAAAATCGGCTTTTAAATGCAGAAAACAGTCACAAATTGGCTTTTAAATGAAAAAAAAAAGTCATGTCGGCTTTTTAATAAAAATAAGGTCACAGATCGGCTTTTTGACGCAGAAAACAGTCACAAAATGGCTTTTTTTAATAAACAGAATGTAGTCACAAATCGACTTATGTAGAGATTATAGCATAAACCGGGATCTCTTTTTAGCATCATACAGCAAAACACACACACACACACACACACACACACACACACACACACACACACACACACACACACACACACTCACACACACACACACACACACACACACACACACTCACACACACACACACACACACACACACACACACACACACACACACACTCACACACACCACACACACACACACACACACACACACACACACACACACACACACACACACACACACACACACACACACACACACACACACACAACACACACACACACACACAAAACCGGATGATTTTTTAACAGAATACAATCACAAATCAATTTTTTAAGAGAATACGACATACTTCAGTTTAACAGACTTTTTAATAAACAGCAGATAGCCACAAATCGACTTTTTTTTTTTTTTAGAGATTATAGCATAAATTGGAATCTCTTTTTAGCAGTACACAGTCAAAAATCTGATGAATTTTAACAGAATACAATCACAATTTTTTTTTTTTCTTTTTTCTTTTTAAGAGAATACCACATATTTCCTTTTAACATATTTTTGATAAACAGCATATAGTCACAAATTGACCTTTTTTTTTTTTTTAGAGATTATAGCATAAACTGGGATATCTTTGTAGCGGCATACAGTCAAAAATCGGATGATTTTTAAAACAGAATACCATCACAAATCAATTTTTTTAACGAATGCAGACATACTTTTTGGACAATATTGTCATTATAGGGCTTATTTTCTTTCAGACTATGTTTACAAACCGATCATTTTATTTTGGCACAGAATATAATCACACATTGACTTTCTCTGGAAAGTTGAGTAACTGGGTGAGGAATCCTAGCTGAAACAGATGTGGTTTCGACAAGGTCTTTGAAAACAGAGAAGGGGGCAACGCCACAAGACAAGCCTGGTGGTGATGATGGGTGGGGATGGGGGTGAGGGAGGTTAGTGGGGAGAGTCAAATGACAACGGCACACGGGCATCTTGTTATCATCTTCTTCCAGACAGGGATGTTGACCCCCCTGATG
>JAPXFY010000023.1:59254089-59256589 GCA_030674185.1 Monoplex corrugatus
AAAAAAAAAAAAAAAAAATGCACAGATGTATGACAGAGAAATAGGGAAGTTGCACCCGTTCTTGTGACGTAGTTGTTGCCAGTGTCACTGTCGTGCGTGCCCTTGAGTTTATGGGTCGCATACATAGACATCTTTTATATAATAGGACGTCTATGGTCGCATACCGCTCCTAAACAACACGACGTCTATGATGTGTCCCACGAATAGGCCCTTCTTTTTAGTGTCTAAAAAGAATTTCACATTCTCTGTTCTGAACGATATGCCTGGCAGGTATTGTGGTACAGCTCTCCTCGTTTTCCTGATCTGATTGCAGGGGGGGCTCAAAGGCAGACGGAGGTAAAAGATAGAAATAAATTATGGACTGACTACTAACAACATATGCATTGTAGAATGGACGGAGAGAAGGAAAAAAAAAAACCCACTCGCAGAGGCCCAGGCTATGACACACAACTGACACAGTGAAAAGAATCTGTGAACGTTTCTTCTCGTGAGACGTCCCAGTGATCTTCACGGAATTAAGGGAGGGGGAGAGAGAGAGAGAGGGAGAGAGAGAGAGAGAGAGAGAGGGAGAGAGAGAGAAAAAAGAGAAAGAGAGCAGCAGACAGAGACAGAGACAGAACGAGAGACAGACAGAGGGACGGATAGACAGACAGAGACAGAGAGACAGATACAGAGAGACAGAGGAAGAGAGAGAGAGACAGAGAGACAGAGGAAGAGAGAGAGAGAGAGAGAAAGATAGAGACAAAAAGGGAAACAAGGAAAAGAATTATAATACAAATGAAAAGTTCTGAATTATGATAAGACAGACATACAGACAGACACACGAGAGACAGACACTGAGAAACAGAGGAAGAGAGAGAGAGAATGAGAGAGAGAGGTGGGGGAGGAGGAAAAGAATTATAATACGAATGAAAAGTTCTAAATTTTGACAAAGTTTGTTTCAGTCCACTGACCGAGAGCTACACGAAAATATTACTGCTGTTTAGTCACTGTTTTTGCAAGGAAAAATAGTGGACGACACTCCTCATCAAGATGGGCATTTGATGAATATGATAATCTCCTTTAAAATATGACGCATTCAGTAAATCACTTTACCAACTGAGAACCACAGAATCATGTAGCAAGCATACACTATAGAGAGAGAGAGACAGAGACAGACACAGAGCGACAGAGACAGGGATAGGGACAAAGACAGGACAGAAAGAGAGACAGAGAGAGGGACACAGAGACAGAGACAGACACAGACAGAGAGACAGACAGAGAGATAAAGACAGAGAGACAAATGAAGAGAGAGAGAGAGGAGAGAGAGACAGAGAGTGTATGTGTGTGTGTATGTGTGTGTGGTCTGTGTGTGTGTCTGTGTGTGTGTGTGAGTGTGTGTGTGTGTGTGGTGTGTGGGGGTGTGTGTGTGTGTGTGTGTGTGTGTGTGTGTGTGTGTGTGTGTGTGTGTGGTGTGGTGTGGTGTGTGAGTGTGTGTGTATGTGCGTGCGTGCGTGTGTGTGTGTGTGTGTGTGTGTGTGTGTGTGTGTTGTGTGTGTGTGTGTGTGTGTGTGTGTGTGTGTGTGTGTGTTAGCAAACATTTTCTCAGCTGTTTATGAATGGATCTTTACCAAATATGGGTCAAATGTATAAACTGCTGAGGAAACCGACATGCACAGCTTTGGAATCCATACCAGTTGCCATGGTGTAGTGATTAGCGTGACAGACTATCGACTGGAAGCATTTGTGATCGTGAGTTCGAATCCCTATCAGTCCTTTGAAACTTATTGAGGAATTTTTCAGCTCCTACTGTCTCCTACCCAGAGTTGAGCGTGCTATGGGCTCATTGGGAAGGCTGGGACCACACAGTCTCTTCTCATCTACTTCACGGATGCGTCATTGAGGGTGTTATTCAAATTTTCTGACCAACACCGCAGGTGTCTGTGTCTCTCGAGCATGATTGACTCCAGGACAGTATTATGATAGTAAGCGTAGAGTACCGCCCTGTCACGCAGTCTCAATCCTAGACAGAACTCCACAACATCATGGTCATCATCTTTATCGTCATTTATCATTATCACCGCATTGTAAACACTCTGCCAGCTTCTGTGTCCATTAAAGTGGAGAGACAGACAGACGGACAGACGGATAAACAGAGAGAAAGAAAGAGAGAGAGAGAGAGAGAATCAGACAGACAGACAGACAGGGAGAAAGAGAGAGACAGCGCGAGAGAGAGAGACAGACAGACAATTATAAAGTGAGACAAACAGACAGACAGAGAGAAAGAGAGAGAGAGAGACAGGCAGGCTGACAGACAGGCAGGCAGGCAGACAGACAGGTAGACAGAGACAGACAGAGACACAGAGACAGAGAACACACAGAGACAGGAAGGGAGAAAGAGGCGGAAAGAGAGAGAGAGAGAGAGGGGTGGGGGGGGGGAAAGAAGAAAGCAAAACCTTGTAAATCCTGAAGTGCTCTTTCAGATTACAGCATGTACCCAAATAAAAGAGATTGAGGGGCG
>JAPXFY010000023.1:59266589-59286589 GCA_030674185.1 Monoplex corrugatus
ATAATAGAACCGATAATATTATACGGTTGTAAGGCGTGGACAGTCAACGCGCAAAGCCAGAATAAGATTGAGGCAGCCGAAATGTGGTTTCTAAGAAGGATGTTGAGAGTTCCATGGACAGCAAAGAAAACAAACGAAACAGTCTTGATGGAGGCAGACACAAGAAGATCATTGATAAGGAAGACTAGGAAAAGACAGGCAACATCTATAGGCCATTTTATGAGGAAATGGGAATTGGAGCACCTGGTCACAACAGGAAAGCTGGAGGGAAAGAGAGCACCAGGTTGACCCAGGGAGAAAATATTGGACTAACCAGCCTGTACAGACTGATATGGCCTGAACCCCTAAACACTCTGCATGTGTATACATACGCAGAACATAAAATATATGCAAAGTTAAACTTCCTGTAAGTAATATGACGATACTTAGAGAACAACGGTCTATCTAAAAAAAAATTTGCATTTTCCAATTTGTTTTATATGTGGTAGATATTACTATAAAATTCATGATAAGAAAGTGCCAAAGAAGCTATTAATCAAATTTCAAAGTTATACCACAAAACCGTTGTTGCACAAAACGAGCTTACAGGCTTTTCACAGGGAAGATTGGATCACTGTGAAATACCGCCTTCTTCCCCCCACACTTCAGTACCATTAGGGAAGAAATAGTTTCCTGCAACAATCAGACTATTAGAACTGAAAACCAGTGTTGCCTGGAAGATTTACAACTTGCTTTTCACCATATTATCTTATACATCCCACA
Organism: Monoplex corrugatus; assembly: GCA_030674185.1. NCBI lineage: Eukaryota > Metazoa > Mollusca > Gastropoda > Littorinimorpha > Ranellidae > Monoplex > Monoplex corrugatus. The sequence continues at coordinate 59,267,352 of JAPXFY010000023.1, forward strand.
CAATTTTTTGTTTGAACAACAATTCATGGGTATGCAATTTTGTTCCTCATGAGCTATTGAATGGGCTATTGAATGAATAATAGGGTTGTTGCCTAAACTTGAAGTCTCCTTTCATGCCAAAACTGGAACATCTCACAGTAGTCCGTTGTTGCTCAAAACCTCTGTCGTCTTTCTGGAAAAAAAAAAGTCAAGCAACAACGGATTATCGATTTTAAAATTATTTTAAATCAATTTTCAGTTTACAAGCGGCAACCATTTTGTGATATACAAGTGTAAACAGGATTTTCTACATTCTCAATTTCGCTTGAGAATCTGATTTTTTATGAGCTTCCAAACTTTTCAAGTGAGTGTAGCTCTGAAAACGGCAGCCATCGAGATATAGCTTTGTTGCTTTAAGGTATTGATGAGTGTCCAGTGGCTGATGGACATATCCAGCATGCATACCCACCAAGGATGAAAAAGGCAGACTGTGCAGCAACACACCACCTGCACAGTGAAAGCCAAAGCGATGTGCTTACACGCAACAAAGAAAATGATTCGGAACGCTTATATAAAAAAATTAAAAAAAGAAAGAAAGAAAAGAAAAGAGAAAATTAGCACATCACATATACTATAGAAGGCAGAAATCAGCTACAAAATTCAGTGTTATCTGAGAAGATTTACCAGTTTAACATGTGTAGAGAAATTTAATCTCCCATGATATATCTTGGAATACGTTTGTACTGTTTTGTACAGCTATGCGTATTATCTGTCTTGTCTATGTGTGTGTGTTTGGTCAGTTCAAGAATAAAAGACTGTGTCAATCTTGAACACAAGACCAATATATTGAGACAGAGACGGAGACCGAGAGAAAGAGAGAGAGAGAGAGAGAAAGAGAAATAGAGAACAATGAACATATTTTATTTACGAGGGTATGAAATGAGCAAAATGTATGTTTTTGTACATCCAATCCTCACCCAAAGCCACAAAGCATAAAATGGTAAGCTCAGAACGTTCCTTAAAAAAATTGAATGCCCAAGTTACCCATATACCCTGCAACTACGCTACACACAACCACGATGGTGGAGAGAAATTCATACAATATATTGGTCTTGTGTTCAAGATTGACACAGTCTTTTATTCTTGAACTGACCAAACACACACACATAGACAAGACAGAACATATGCAGGGTTGCTTCCAAAGCATATATGTAATACCAAAGGAAATAAGAGGGAAGCAGGGAGAATTTTAAATATCAACTAAGTAACATGACTCTTGAGAGTCACGGAGTTATCTCCCATGTAGAATTTCTCAAACCCAACACAGTTTGCGCTACCCATTCAGCTAGCATAGACTCCGTGACTCTCAAGAGTTATGTTACTTAGTTGATATTTAAAATTCTCCCTGCTTCCCTCTTATTTCCTTTGAGTAATTGACAGCTCGCCCAGTCCAGGGTGAGGGAATCAAAAGGTTAAGATTTTTGCTGTTCGTGGATAGGGTGCGGAAGTCAAAGGGTTAAATACTGGTCTCATTCTGATGATGTCAAGAGTAGTGTTTCTTAGGTCCCTCTCCCCCTTCACCCTCTCCCCTTCCCACCCCCACTCCTCCCCGTTCCTTCCCATTTCACGACCAACTCAGCGTACAGAGTGGTTTTTTGTTTGTTTGTTTGTTTGTTTGTTTTGTGTTTGTTTGTTTTGTTTGTTTTTTGTTTTTTGTTTATTTTTTTGTTTGTTTGTTTGTTTTGTGTTTGTTTTGTTTGTTTTTTGTTTTTTGTTTTTTGTTTGTTTATTTTTTGTTTGTTTGTTCGTTTATTCTCAGGCTCAGATACTCGGTGGCAGATTTGGGTGGAGAGCATGTATGGAACTGTCCGAGTGATATGAATACCACTTGAACAAACGCCCAAACTCATCCAAACTGGGCACGAGCAAGAAAAAAGAATCAGAACGTGTATTTAATACAACCAGACAATACAGGCGCAAATTTTTCCGCCAACGCTTGGCCTTTGTCAAGCGTGAATGTAAGATCACAAACAAACAAACAAACAAACAAACACCAAATACAAAAATTATGAGAAAAAGACTGAATCTGTTTGTTTCTGATCTTACATTCACGTTCGACAAAGACAAAGGCCAGTTGGCCGAAAATTTTGCGCCTGTCTTGTCTGGTTGTATTAAATACGCGTTCTGATTCTATTTTCGTGGTTTTTTTTTTTTTTTTTTTTTTTTTTTTTTTCGTTTTTTTTTTTTTTTTTCGTTTTGTTTTTTTGAAGTTGTTATTTTTTCTGGTTCCTGTTTGCTTGAACGCGGGCGGTCGCACTTGTTTTGGATTTGAACACGAGCAAACTGAACTGAACTGAACCGGATCCTGTCACACGACATGCGTCTGAATGTAAACGCTGCTGTTACATGAGAAGTGCGCAGTACACCTTGCCCCTGTTTGTTCAAGGCACGTTTATTTGTTTGTTTGTTTGTTTGCTTATTCTCAGGCTCAGATATTGTGACCATCAACCACAAAATGAATCTAAGGTCGAGTCGAGTCAGTCCTTTTTTTTGTTGTCTTTTTTGTTTTGTTTGTTTTGTTTTGCTTTGTCTGTTTGTTTTGTTTTCGTTTGTTTGTTTGTTTTTTGTGTGTGTGCTTTTGTTGTTGCTTGTTTTGTTTCGGGATTTTTTGTTTGTTTTTAAGATTTTGTGTCAAACAAATATTGCTTTGTTTTTTGTTTTGGTTTGGTTTTTTTGGGGGTTTTTTTTTTTAAGATATTGTTTTACAAGTAGTGTTTTTTTATCCAGAGAAACTAGCCGTTTGAAAAAACAACAACATAATTTGCACGAGAGACAAGCTTTAAAAGATGACTCATTCCCACAACCCCAGATCCAACACTTGCCCCACAAGTTACCCTCCGCTAACTTATTTTATCAAGAAAACTCGATATTAAAAAGTATTAGAAGTTCTCACCAAGATCGGTAAAACATTTTGAGTTACGTTCTATTCGGTGTAAAACATGAAAATAACTGAAATATTTAAAGCCTGTAGACAAAATTATACGTAAGAGAGTTCACAAAACATCTGTCATTCATAATTTCCAAACCAAGCATTGACTCTCTCATCGCTTTTGATTAGTATCCCTTACTGATGCAATGCACAGAGAGAGAGAGACAGACAGACAGACAGAGACAGAGACAGAGAGAGAGAGAGAGAAAAGAGAGAGAAAAGAGAGAGAGAAGAGAGAGAAAAAGAGAGAAAAGAGAAAGAGAGACAAAGATAGACACAGAGAGAGAGATGAGAGAGAGAGAGCAGAGAGAGAGAGAGAAGAGAGAGAGACGAGAGAGAGAAGAGAGAGAGAGAGAGAAAAGAGAGAAAAGAGAGAAGAGAGAGAGAGAGAGACAGGCAGATAGAAAGAGACACGGAGAGAGAGAGACAGAGAGAGAGAGACAGAGAGATATTTTCATAGGTAAACACACACACACACACACACACACACACACACACACACACACACACACACACAACACAACACACACAGACAGACAGACACACACACACACACACACACAAACACTCACAACACAAAAAACACACACACACACAAAAACACACAAGGAAAGAAACGCAAACACACCGTCGTGAAGCGATTAGCCAAACAGACTAAAGACTGTTAAGTTGTAGGTTCGAAATCCAAAAGCCCTATCACAATTCTTGGCAGTTCTTGAGTGTTAGATAGAACTGATGTTATACTGTTGTGAGGCGTGGACAGTCAACACGCAAAGTCAGAACAAAGTTGAGGCCGCTGAAGTGTGGTTTCTAAGAAGAACGTGGAGAGTTCCACGGATAGCAAAGAAAACAAACGAGACAGTCTTGAAGGAGGCAGACACAAGAAGATCGTTAATGAAGAAGCTTAGGAAAAAGACAAGCAACACTTATATAGGACATATTATGAGGAAAGATAAATTAAACCACATACATACATATATACATACATACACACACATACATATATACATACATACATTCTTACATACATACATATATACATACATACATACATACACACATATATTCATACATACATACATACATGCATGCATTCATTGACAGATAGATAGGTAGGTAGGCAGGGTTTTTTGACAGGAGCAACACACGAGTCCTTTGCATAATAGAGGAGAGATCGAATCCGAGCTTTTCACTATTATAAACAATAAAGCCCTCGCGCGCTGCATCTGCCAAACACTTGGCTGACGAGTCAACAGACGGACAGGAGAGAGGGGGGAGAGACAGAAACAGAGAGACAGAGACAGAGACGGAGACCGAGAGAAAGAGAGAGAGAGAGAGAGAAAGAGAAATAGAGAACAATGAACATATGAACAAATTTTATTTACGAGGGTATGAAATGAGCAAAATGTATGTTTTTGTATATCCAATCCTCACCCAAAGAAGGTCTACATCACACAGCACATAGATAATACATTAGATAACATAGATACTCCAACAACAAAATCATCACACCTTCAGAAAATAAGAGGGAAGCAGGGAGAATTTTTAAATATCAACTAAGTAACATAACTCTTGAGAGTCACGGAGTTATCTCCTATGTAGAATTTCTCAAACACAACACAGTTTGTGCTACCCATTCAGCGAGCATAGACGCAGCCACAAAGCATAAAGTGGTAAGCTCAGAACCTTCCTTAAAAAAAACGAATGCCCAAGTTACTCATATACCCTGCAACTACGCTATACACAACCACGATGGTAGAGAGAAATTCATACAATATATTGGTCTTATGTTCAATATTGACACAGTCTTTTATTCTTGAACTGACCAAACACACACACATAGACAGGACAGAACATATACAGGGTTGCTTCCAAGGCATATGTGTAATACCAAAGGAAATAAGAGGGAAGCAGGGAGAATTTTTAAATATCAACTAAGTAACATGACTCTTGAGAATCACGGAGTTATCTCCCTTGTAGAATTTCTCTCCATCATCGTGGTTGTGTGTAGCGTAGTTGCAGGGTATATGGGTAACTTGGGCATTCCTTTTTTTAAGGAATGTTCTGAGCTTACCACTTTATGCTTTGTGGCTGCGTCTACGCTAGCTGAATGGGTAGCACAAAGTGTGTTGGGTTTGAGAAATTCTACATGGGAGATAACTCCGTGACTCTCAAGAGTTATGTTACTTAATTGACATCACACCTTCAGTCAAAGAAATACATTTGAGACGAGAGAGACAGCAAGACAAAGAGAGAGAGAGAGAGAGATGGAAAGAAGGGAGGGAGAAGCGAATGGAGCAAATATAGACTTCAACATCACAGTCACCATCATCACTGCCACCATCATCACTGCCACCATCATCACTGTCACCATCATCACTGTCACCATCATCACTGTCACCATCATCACTGCCACCATCATCACTGTCACCATCATCACTGCCAAAACCATCTGAAGCAATAACAGTAAGAAACGATCTGATGAAGCCATACGTCCTTTGTTTGTTTGTTAGCCATACGTTCTTTGTGTGTCTTTGTTTGTTTATTTCTTTCTTTCTTTGTATGAATGTGTGTTTGTGCACCGAGACAACAGCTGATAAGGTTAAGACGTGCTGATTGTTCCTTTGTTGGTTGGTTGGTTGGTTGATTGGTTGGTTGGTTGGCTGGTTGCTTGTTTGCTTGCTTGATTGCTTGGTGGGTTGGTTGGTTGTTGGTTGGATGGTTTGTTGGTTGGTTGGTTGGTTTATTGGCTGGCTGGTTGCTTGCTTGCTTGCTTGGTGGTTTGGTTGGTTGTTGGTTGCTTGCTTGCTTGGTGGTTTGGTTGGTTGTTGGTTGGTTGGTTGCTTGCTTGCTTGGTGGTTTGGTTGGTTGTTGGTTGGTTGCTTGGTTGCTTGCTTGATTGGTTGTTGGTTGGTTGGTTGGTTGCTTGGTTGCTTGGTGGGTTGGTTGGTTGTTGGTTGGTTGGTGGTTGGTTGGTTGGTTGGTTGGTTTGTTGGTTGGTTGATTGATTGATTGGCTGGTTGTGTGTTTGTGTGTTTGTTATTTTGTTTGTTTGTTTGTATCTTTTCTTTGTTTGTTCGTTTGTTTGTTTGTCTGTTTGTTTGTTTGTTTGTTTCGTTTCTTTGTTCGTTCGTTCGTTTGTTCGTTCGTTCGTTTGGTTGGATGTTTGGTGTTTTTGTACATTTCAGAATATGATTTTATCTTCTCTGTATACTTCATAAATCTAGATTTAGCCTTGAACATTATTCAGAAAGTTTACGTGTTACCATAAGACAATAATAAGAATATGACATGTCATAATTGTGTGGTTTGTGCATCTGATTACCTTGATAAGCTGAATGAAGCTTATCTTTTCAATGCGCCCGCGGGCTTGCGTGCGTGCGTGCGTGTGTGTGTGTGTGTTCGTTCGTTCTTTGATTTAACGTCTTTTCTTTGTGTGTGTGTGTGTGTCATTGTGTGTGGCGGGCGTGTGTGTGTGGTGTGTGTGTGTGTAGGCGTTTGTGTGTGTGTTGTGTGTGTGTGGTGTGTGAGTGTGTGTGTATGTGTGTGTGAGTGTGTGTGTGTTTGTGTGTGAGTGTGTGTGTATGTGTGTGTGTGTGTGTGTGAGTGTGTGTGGTGTGTGTGTGTGTGTGTGTGTGTTTGCCTGTATGTGTATGTGTGTGCTGTATGTGCATGTGTGTGTATGTGTGTGTGTGTGCATGTGTGTGCGCGGGCGTGTGTGTGTGTGTGTGTAGGCGCGTGTGTTTGTGTGTGTAGGCTGTGTGTGTGTGTGCGTGTGTGTGTGTGTGCACGCGCGCGCGGTCGGGTGTGTGTGTATGTGTGTGTGGGCGTGTATTTGTGAATGTGTGTGTATGTGTGTATGTGTGTTTGTGTTCGAGTGTGTATGTGTGTATGTGTGTGTCTGTCTATCTGGCTGTGTGTGGTGTTTGTGTGTGTGTATCTGCGTGTGTGTAAGTTGTGTGTGTGTGTGTGTGGGGGGGGGGGGGTGATGGGGGGCGTGTGTATGTGTATGAGTGTGTGACTGTGTGTGCGTGTTTTGTGTGTGTGTTTGGGCGCGCGTGTGTGTGTTTGTGTGTGTGTGTGTGTGTGTGTGTGTGTGTATCTGTCTGTGTATCTGTCTGTCTGTCTGTCTGTCTGTCTGTCTGTCTGTCTGTCTGTCTGTCTGTGTGCACGCGTGCTTGTGCAAATGTGTGTTGAAGACGTGTTCATATATTTTGTGTTGATCTCACGTACTTTTTTGTTTTATTTTCAGGTTCAGTTTCTCAAGTCAAGATATCGTCTCCGCGCTCGGAATGAATTCAAAAACGAGCATTGCATAACCCTTATTAAGCCTGCGCATAAGACGCAAGAAGATCATTGATAACGAAGATTAAGAAAAGACACGCAACATTTATAGGCCATTTTATGAGGAAAGGGGAATCGGAGCACCTGGTCACAACAGGAAAGCTGGAGGGAAAGAGAGCACCAGGTAGACCCAGGGAAAAAATTTTGGACGGACTTGCAGAGTGGCTGAAAACAGAGAGGTTGGAAGATGTGCCCGAGGCAACAAGGGATAGAAACATATGGAGGGCCATGATCGCCAACGCCATGATGATGAACATGGTAAAGCGGTCAGCGTTACAGACAATGGCCTGTGGGGTCATGGATGTGACCACCACCACAACCTTCACCATCAGTCTAAAAAAATTATTGTGGGATGTTTGTTTTGGCTCCCACTGGTTCCTACCCAGAGCAGAGCGTGCGGTGGGCTCAGTGGGAAGACTATGACCAACACAGTAGAGTCTCATCCACTTCAGACTTGAAAGGTGTTAAATGTCCTGACCAGCACTTGATGTGTCTGTATCTCTCGGGCCTGGTTGATGCTAGGTATATGCTATGAAAAGTAAGCGTAGAGTACAGCCCTGTCACCTAGTCTCGGTCCAAAATGGAACTTCCTGGCTCTGTAATTATCATCGCCATTCCGTTTTCATCAGGAAATTGGGAGTAATGGCCCTCATGGTTCATTTGTAAAGTTGATGAGACTTCACTAACTTTCTAACGAGCATGTGACACACGTCACTCTAGGAAGAAGCCACTAATAGCTACAACCCCCCCCCTCCCCCCCCCCCCAACCGCCCCACAACAATCATGACAGGGATTTGCATGCACAATCTCCCAGACAATAATCCGTTATGCTAATTACTTTATCACATCCACTGCTTTGCGCAAACACAGGTTGATAATACTCATTCGTTTATGTGCCTGTCTTTGAAGAATGCATGATAACATCTCAGACTGGATTCTCAAATTGCCTCATATTGCTCCACCACAAAAACTCTCTCATCTTATATGTGTCTGCGTACAAATGTTTGCTTTCACATTGATAATAATATATAATATAATATTAATACAATATTTTATATAGCGCAAAATCTTGATAAAATCAAATCTAAGCGCTAAAACAGACACACACGCACGCACGCACACACACGCACGCACGCACGCATGCGCACACACACACACACACACACACACACCACACGCAACGCACACGCACACGGCTATAAATGGGGAGAAAGAATAAAAGCAATGGAAAATTATAAAGAGCATGTATATACAATTATATATTACAATGTGATTCCCCTCCGAGTGGAGACAGGCTGCAGAGGGGATTGAGTGAGGTCAGGATTTTATGCAGAGGAGAAAAGGTGAGTTTTGAGAGCGGACTTGAAGGAGACAAAAGTAGGTTGCTGACGGACTGAGAGAGGAAGTTTGTTCCAGGAAAGTGGACCAGAAACAGAGAAGGCTCGTGGACCATAGGTATTGAGCTTAGTGCGTGGAAAGCGAAAAGTCAGGGGATCGGAGGCAGAGCGGAGGGTACGTGAGGGAACATAGATCTCAAGTAGGCTTGACAGGTAATCGGGGGCTGCGTTATTAAGGCTTTTGTAGCACATGGTGTCTAGTTTGTACTGTATGCGCTTTGATACAGGGAGCCAGTGAAGTTGTGCCAGGAGAGGAGATATGTGGTCAGCTTTTTTCTTTTTTAGTACAAGGCGTGCAGCATTGTTTTGAATGCGCTGCAGGATGTGAATGGTGGAGGCAGTAAGACCAGACAGGAGTGAATTGCAATAGTCAATGCGAGACATTATGAAGGAGAGAACGAGTTTTGCAGTTGTTTTGACAAGAGATACTTCCTGATCAGGCTTATACGATGGAGGTGATAGTAGCAAGATCTGGCAGTTTGAGAAACAAAGTTGTTCATGGAGAGGGTAGAGTCAATGCAGACACCAAGGTTTTTAGCTAAATCAGAAATTGGGACTGATGTGTTACATAATGGGAGATAAAGAGGAGGCAGCTGAGAAAGTTTCTGACGGGTGCCAATGAGGATAGCTTCTGTCTTGTCATCATTAAGCTGAAGTTTGTTGAACGTCATCCAGTACTTAATGTCCGAATAACACTCAGTGGTGCGAGTCAACAGGCGCTGTATATTATCAGGTGAGTCACTGTCTTGAAGTTGGGTGTCATCAGCATAGAAATGGTGTTTTATAGAGTGGGAGTTGATGATGGTGGACAGGGGGGAGGTGTAAAGAGTGAAAAGAACAGGGCCAAGGACAGATCCTTGTGGAACACCACAGGTCAGGTATGCAGGTTGAGAGTAAGTGCCATTAATGAGAACAGTTTGTTTTCTGTTTGATAGATATGAAGTGAACCAGGAGAGAGCAATGTCAGAGATGCCAAAAGTATGATGAAGTCTAGAAAGGAGAATACCATGGTCAATGGTATCGAAGGCTGCAGACAGATCAAGGAGTGTGAGGAGAGAGACTTTGCCAGTATCAGTTGCAAGGAGGAGATTGTTGAGAATGTGTAGCAGGGCAGTTTCAGTGCTATGGCACTGGTGGTAGGCTGACTGGAAAGGATTGAGGAGATTGTTGGCAGACAGGTGAGAATTCAGCTGGTTGAGGACAACTTTTTCGATGAGTTTTGACAAGAAAAGAGAGATTAGAGATAGGCCGGTAATTTTTCAGTTCATTTGGGTCTAAATTGTATTTCTTGAGGAGAGAGTGAACAATAGCAGACTTGAAAGAATCTGGGACAGTTCCAGTTTGAAGAGAAGTGTTGATGATGTCAGTGATGAATGGGAGGAGAGTAGGGAGACAGTCAGAGTAGAGAGAACCTGGAAGAGGATCCAGTTCGCAGGTTTTGAACGACATGGATCTGATTGTGTTGAGAATTTCTTCTTGTGAGACTGGGGTAAAAGTAGTAAGAGGTGTGCCAGAGAAGGAAGGGTCAGGTGGGCATGGTTGACAGGGTGTCCTGTCAAGCCTGTCAAGCCTGTCACGAAGAGTTTGTATTTTGGTGGTGAAATACTTGGAGAATACAGATGGGAATTCTTCATTTGCGTGTTTTGTTGGGAGAGGTAAATCTTTTCGTGTGCCAAGGAGATGATTCATGATTGTAAAGAGTTCTCTTGAAGAAGAGGCATTCAGGATTTTGGTTTGGAAATAGCTTGTTTTTGCAGAGGCAATGAGGGTGGATACTTTTGTTTTAGAGGCTTGGAAAAGTTGCCTATGTACAGTGAGTTTGGATTTGCGCCAGCGGCACTCTGCTCTTCGGCGGGTACGTTTTGCACAGGCAATCTCATGAGTGAGCCAGGGGGTTGGGGGGCGGTCAGGTAAAAGACGGGTTGTGGCTGGAGCATGAGTGTCCAGAAGATGGTGGAGAGTAGTATAGAATTCATCGGCAAGGTTATGTGACTTTTCAGAAAGGAGGCGGGAGGCATCAGATGAAAATGTGGAGAGGTCAATAGATTTGAGATTGCGTCGAGTCACTGTGCGCGTGGTACGAGAAGGAGAAATGTCAAGAGAACAGAGAATTGCAGAGTGGTCAGATGGAAGGGCTGAAGTTAGACGGGTAGAAAGAACTAGGCAGTTGTCAGTAGCTGAATTGTGGTGATCACGAGAAATGATCCAGTCAAGAATGTGACCTTTTTGATGGGTTGGTTCAGAAATATGTTGTGTCATATTGTGATTGGACAGAGAGTTGATGATGTGTCTTGTGTCATAACGGTGAGTGTTGTCGTAGTGGACATTGATGTCACCTAGAATGATGAGATTTCCAGGTAAGAGGCAGTAGTAATCAAAAGTTGATCAAAGTCAGAGAGAAACATGGATGTGGTGAGTTGTTGGCAGAGCTAGGTGGAGGTCGATAGACACAGGAGAAGGTGATGGGGTGAGGGGTGGATTGGAAGGATACTTCAACGTGCTCGAAAGAAGGATGGGAGAAAGGCAGAGACTGTGAGAAAGATAGGCGGGAATGGAGTGAGTCGTTGTAGAGGATGGCGATACCACCACCTCGGGATGAGCGATGGAAAGAAGCAAGCCTGTAACCACTTGGAGTGAGACTCGCATGTATAGGTTCATGACCAAGGGGGTTAAGCCATGTTTCTGTGATAAAAACAATGTCAACTTGCTCATCTGCAATAAAGTCAGCAATGACATCGGCTTTGCCATCTGCACATGTTGACTGAGCGTTAAAAAGGCATAGTATTAGTTTATCACATGGCGGTGGCCGAGACGGAGGCGAAGGCAGCACCGACGGGACAGAGGATGAAGGCGACACCAGCGGGCAGAAGACGAAGGCAGCAACGACGGGACAGAAGACGAAGGCGGCACACGCAGGACAGAAGTCGAAGGCGGCACCAGCGGGACGGAAGACAAAGGGGGCACCAGCGGGACAGAAGACGAGGGTAGCGCCGGCGGGACAGAAGACGAAAGCGGCACCGGCGGAACAAAGGCGAAGGCGGCACCGGCAAGACAGAAGGCGAAGGCGAAGACGGCAGAGGAGGAGACGAAGTTTGCAGCGGCAAGGTCGAGTGCAGGGGTATAGTAGGGAGAACGAAAACAAAGACGAAAAAGTGGTGTCTGACTGGCAAGCAAGCAGGTTGTGCAAAGTTGTGGAGACGTCACCACGACATGGATCGCGCAGTGCGGTTAGACACAGCCCAGTGTTCGTAGCGCTGGTAACTCTCCACCGAGTAGCACTTGCGTGTTAAAAGGTCAGTCAATTTGTTATAAAAGACGGGTCCATAATTGCGACCAGTCAGTGAGGAAGATACTTGAGTTGGATGTTGGGTTGGTCAAGTTCACAACACTTAAAACCAGAAACACAAAGGTTGGGAAAGCTGTAGCGTTGCAAACACATTAGCTAAAATGAAACACAGTTACAGAAAAAGTCCGACTTGAGCGGTGATTAAAATGATGAAAAGTAGGTATAAACTTTAAAATCAATTATCTGGTAAATATTCCAAATTTAAAAAAAATATTTACATCACCATGTGCGGGATTTAAAGCAACAAATCATATAAGAATTATGCATAAATCAAAAGACCATGATAAATCACTGTTAAAACCCACACCACTTGATGCCTCTGGCGCGACATCTACTCATTCTGCTTGACGTCACACAGCATCAACATCTTTTTATTAGACGCAGGAACCTGCAAGCGGCCTTAGTGCCCGGCTGAACTGAACTGACCATCCCCACGTACCCCTTGTCTGGAGACAGTTGATATCTACATCATTGATTCATCCTTTACTGTGACTTCAACAAAACAGAATCCAGTCACACCAAAGCAACAATGCTTTGGCGTGAATAACGACTGACGAAAACTGTCAGTTGATTAATAAAAACCACTCATGCCACTCAGGCTGTTGATACAGTAAGTCTGAAGATAAAGGTTTTATGTTGGACTACATAGCATGGGTGTCGATTGATAAGAGACCTTATTCTATATTCATCATCATATCATCAAGTCCCTTGCCACTGGTGTTGGTGATCATGGCCCTCCAGTTTCTATCCTGTTGCCACAAGTCATTTCCACTTCCGTCTTCAGCCGCTGCAAGTCCGTCCAGTATTGTTCCTGGTCTCCGGCGCTTCATTCCCACTCCAACTTCACTGTGTGACCAGTGCTCAATTTCCCTTCCTCATAAATGGCCTCTAAATGTTGCCTGTCTTTGTCATTCTAATGACATTGATAAATGCTGACCTCGAAGGAGTTGGTTGCTTTTTGTTTTTGTATTTATCTGTTGTATTTCTTTATTTCTTGTTATTTTTGTCGTCACCAATGGATTATCACGTGAATTTGACTCTCTACCCAAGAGATGGCATTGCTACAGTGCGCACATCCGTTTAACCTTGGACTCTGCACACTATCCATCAAGTGCAAAAATTTAACCATTTGCACTCCTCACCCTACACCAGCTCGAAAGAACTTGATTGGCAAGGAGTCCAAGGGTTAATTTTTTTGCTCTGTTACATGGTAGCAATGCAGATGCTGGTGTACAGGTGCGGGTCAAAGGGTTAAAAAAATTGTGCTAAATTGGAATGGATTATTGTCTGCAGAATTTAACGACAGCTCTTGTTGTGCATGGGATCTTAGACGTGCGCCAAGTGCTGCTTGAACCAAGACTTTGTGGGTTTACATGTCATTTAAAACACTTACACTTTGGATGATCACTCAAAATGTACGGGGGGGGGGGGGGGGTTGGAGGATAGTATAAGGGAGATGAAGAAACTCACTTTGTGATTCGAAGGTTTGTTTATTTTTATTTTGTTTATGTTTCATTTGGCGGTGCCACGATTACAAGCCTGATATCACTTTGTGGGGGGGGGATGGTCTGGCAGGGCATACGACGCCACTTGGTATTAATCTTCTTCAGCAAGAAAAATTCACTTATCAGATTGAAAGCCTGCAAAGAAGAAACGAAAAGAATCAGGTGTATCTTAGGTCAACTGACGAAGCAGCTGGGCAACTTTCTACCAAACGTGCTTTGTCAACGTAAATCACAACAACAAACACAGATTTCAAACATTGGGAAAAAGACTGAAACTTCCATGACTGCTCGTCCAGTGTGAGAAAAGGAATAAACTGACTAAAATAACACCAAATGTAAATACGATGTCAGAGCGGAAGTAGCTGAATTCTGCAATTCTGAAAAGTGTATGCATATTAACTTTTGTATACTGAAGAGGGTCCAGGGCAAATTTAAACCATATGCACTAGCGAAGAGTGTGTTTGGAAAGTAAAGGATCCACTCATAATAAGCATAAGAAAATATAACAATGACGTGAATGGGAAAATATTAATCAAAAGGCATGCTGATGTAAATGGATCTGCTATGCAATGAATCGTTCTTATCTTTCCTCGTGTTTTTGTGATCCAGTTTGCTTGAACGCGGACAGTCACACTTGTTTGGTTTTCTTTTAGTCAGCATGGTTGAGGGGAGGAGCGGAGAGACCGACACCTGCAGTGACACTGCTTATAAGTGTGGTAACACTTTATTGGCCTGTTAATTATTACAGCTTAGAGTCAAGGTTTCTTCGATTGATTATGTAATTTAAGCCAGGTCAATGTCTTCCGCTGAGTTCTCAAGATGAGTCTCCAAGCATCCTTCGAATTTATTACTTTCGCTCATACCATAGATGCCTTGTAATGGCAAGATCAGGTCTGATCAAAGCTTTAATTCAATAGATGTATGTGCAAATCGATTGCAATTGGGAACGCTTAATATTGTCACAATGAAATACTCAGTTGTGATAGGTCTCTGTCTGTCTGTCTGTTCTCTCTCTCTGCTACCTATCTCTCTCTCTCGTTTCTCTTGCCATAATCTCTCTTCTCATGCCTATCTCTCTCGGTCTCTCTCTGTTCTGTCTCTTGTCATTCTTTATACCCACCCACTCCTCTCTTTTCCCTGGATTTTGATATCTGTATTTTTGTGTGTGTGTGTGTAGTAAATCTTTCTTTTCCATTGTATTGGTTGTAATTCATTGTGTTTTTTTGTGCGTGGGTTTGATTGTTGTTGTCCCCTTTTTTTCTGATGTGTTGAAATAAAATATTCATATACCGGACGCTCCACACATAACTCCTAATCAGATTCTTCGGGCTCTTCAGTGGAGAGCACGGAGAATTCAAGCGGTTGATTAAGAAAATTTTGGCCTCACCCAGTTCATAGATGGCTGAGCATGTGGGCATTGACTAATGGGGGGGGGGGGGGGGGGGGGGGTTGTCATGTGAGAAGAGTTTGCACGGGGTGGCTGGTTGTGTTGTGATTCAGACCTTTAATGATTTATTTATTTACTTCATATACATGTTCCATTTTGAAGGTAAGATACACACATACACATGTCATTTGCATGCAAGCAAGAGTATCCCAGTGATATGCAGATAAAATACCAGTATAAAATAAAGACTAGGTAAAACATAGTCTTGGTAGGGCCTCAAGACTTGGCCAGCTCATGGGTACTAGGTAAAACATAGTCTTGGTAGGACCTCAAGACTTGGCCAGCTCATGGGTTTATGTGCAGGCTTAAGGCATGTGCCACGGTCACCATACACGTGGCACCTGTGACGTTAGTGCATATGGAATTCGTTCCGAGCACGAAGACGTCGTCTTGAGAAACTGGAACTGAAACTGAAACTGAAACTGAAACAAGCGGTTGGACGAGATGACCACATTCAACACTGTGTTGTTGAACAATCAGCATCTTTGGGTGGGCATGCATGTTGGGTGTTTTTCTGTTTCCACAATCCAACCACTGACATGACTTACAGGATCTGTAATGTGCCTGTTTGACGGTAGCCTGCATTGGCAGGTAGGCTATATAGATAGATATGTTGACCTGGAAAATCAGAAAGATCTCCACACTTTGCCCACAAGGCACAGGTGTCATGGTGTGGATCATAACCAGGATCTTTCAGTTGGAAATGCTACATTTACCAATGATATATGTATTACACACTGCAGTGATAATTCGAAAAATCATCGTTGGCTTGCACCAGCATCGTATACACACACACACACACACACAAACACACACACACACATTTTGTTTATTGGTTATTTGTTATCCATTGTAATCTAATATCTCTTCAATAAGTTATTTCTACGTTGTGTAATTTCTTTTCATCGTTTTGCTACAATTTTGTTATCTTTACTTCGTAGTCTAAGTAATTGCGTAATTTTCTTTCTGCCCATCTCTCCTGTACACAGAAAATCAAAGTATTCATTATTATCGACCATAAATAACAGTCAATAGAAAGTTCGAGATAAACCAGTATCAGTAATGCGACAACAATCCCAAGTCAAGTTTTTGCAATGGAATTTTAGATCCCTTTCCACCAATTCGGCATACTTGGAGCATTTCCTGACATCAAATAGATGTGAAGTTTTGATTCTGCAGTCGATGAATGTTGTTGCAACCAAGCTTCCCAATTTCCCCAATTATTACTATCCTCCAGTCTATGAATGTGGGAATCACGGGAAGAAGGTATCCACCGCGATATACATACTCAAAGAGTTACAATACTGCTTACTTACTTCCCCGGTTTTGAAATCAAGCGACGATTTGCACGCTTGTGCTGCCACTGTCCAATTAAGCAATTCTTTAAACATCAATATTTTATCAGTGTACCTGCCAACAGGTCCAAACGACCGCAACACAGAATGGCTGCGCACGATCCAAGATCAGCAGCGTGGTAAATGGCTAATAGGTGGAGACTTTAATTCCCACTCCCCATTTTGGGAAAAGAACTGTTCTACTGTTACGAGCAATCGTTTGGTAGAAAATATCGTTGATAGTTCGCTTTACCTTCTAAATGATGGTAGTGTCACTAGGATCCCTGATGTCTCCAAACACAGGGCGACAGCCATCGATTTGTCTCTGATATCACCAGAATTAGCACCATCCTGTACCTGGGAAACTCACAGAGACACTTTGGGAAGCGATCATCTACCTATCATCATAACCATAACTGACAAAAACATCAGGATGAAAGACAGCTCTCCTGATATTATTCCAAAATATAATTACAAGCGTGCAGACTGGTCCTTATTTCGAACTGCTCTTGCTAATCAGGATTACAGACATTATGAAAGTGAAAATGTAGACATTATGTTTTCTAAATTCCAAGAGTCAATTCTAGCCTCTGCAGACGTATCAATTCCGAAACTCAAAACTTCTAAATCGAATAATCGATTGGGTAATGTTTGGTGGACAGAGGCATGTGAGAAAGCAGTTCAATATAAAAGGAAGAAATTCAAAATCTACATCAAAAGCCGGAAACCTGAAGATCATGTGGAAATGAAAAAAGCTAACATCCAATGTAACAAAATCATTGCTGAAGCAAAGAAAGATTATTGGGCATCATTCTGCAAAAAAGAAATTTCAGATTTCAAAGATTTCCATAAAGTCTGGACGAAAATGAATCAAATGAAGAATGGAACCAACTTACCTAGGTGTCCGATAATGATAGAAACATGTAACACATTTCCTTCAGACATGGACAAAGCAGAAACCTTTGTGGACTTATTTGCTAAAAACAGTAAAGTTGAAGGTTTATCTCCAGACTGCAAACATCACAGAGAAATGGAAGATAACAACTCAATCTACACTGATCCAATACCTCAGAATGATCTCTGGTTTAATTCTCCAATCACCTTAGAAGAGCTAAAAAACACAATACTGTTTCTACACAACAAAACGAGTTCGATAGGTATTGATGCAGTTTCGACTGAAATGGTTAAACATCTCCCTGAAAACTATCTTATTTTCCTACACAAAATTTGGCAGAAATGCTGGGTTAGCGGAACTGTACCACAAATCTGGCAAAAGTCTATAGTTATACCGATATTAAAAGCAGGAAAATCGAAAACTGATAAAAACAGTTACAGACACATTGCTTTGACGTCTCACACGAGCAAACTAATGGAAAGATTGATCTTAAACAGACTTTTACACTACTGTGATAAAAATAACGTTATTCCGGTAAACCAGGCGGGTTTTAGAAAAGGGAGATCCGCAGTTGAACACCTGGTTAAACTTACGACTCAGATCAAACAACAGTTTGCCCGCAGAAAAAGTGTTTTAGCTACTTTCTTTGATGTAAAAGAAGCTTACGATCAAGTTTGGCATAAACGTTTATTGTTCAAGCTAAAATCTGTTGGTTTATCTGGCAATATGTACAATTACATTAAATCTTTTTTAGCTAATAGAACAATACAGGCTAGAGTGGGAGCTAGTTATTCTACTTCACGGCACCTCGACATGGAGATTCCACAAGGTTCAGTGATAGCACCTATTTTATTTAATATCCTTATACAGGATCTTCCTAAAGCTTTTTCAAATCGTGTTGTTTTAGTACAGTATGCTGATGATATATGCACTTGGATGAATATCACTTTAAAAAAGACAACTCCACAGAGAACACGGAATTACATCAGGAAATTGTATCAAATTGATCTTGATAATCTTGGAAACTATATGTTAGAAAATGGTCTGTCGTTGTCGGCAGAAAAGACTGACATGATGCTGTTTGATCCTGGTGGTAACTCAAATAACTTGCCTACTTTCAAATTGCTTGGTGAAGTGTTAAATTACAAACAGGTCGTAAAATTTCTGGGAGTTTACATCACTTCGAAATTAAGCTGGAATGTTCATTTTGATTATATTTTAACAAAAGCACGAAAAACCTTAAATTTTCTAAAGATAATAAGCAAATTACCCTGGGGAATGGATACAAATATACTGATTCATCTGTCAACAGCGCTGGTCAGGTCTAAATTATCCTACGCGCAAGAAGTTTTTTTCAATGCACCTAAATATTTACTAAAAAAGATTCAGAACTTGGACTGCAAAAGTCTTAAAATTGCACTAGGTGTACCAACTCATGCTTCTACTCTGGAAACGTACAAAGTTGCTGGAATTCTACCTCTAAACAACCATCGTGAGCTAGCTACAGCAAAGTTTGCAATTACAACTACTTCACAAGCGAATAATTTTGTGAACAAAGAAATTAAAATCAGGTCTGATATTGACTTTCCAAAACGAGCAAAAAACATTTCATCACAAATTACAACCGCAACTTACATATCTGACCTGATCAAACAATCCAGCATAACTATGGATGAAATAGCCGAAAAACCAATGTTAACGCCTATCCCTACATGGGAAATGCTAAAGGCCACGTTTGATCTCGATTATGCAGACGTTAAAAAAGATGATAATGTCAACATTATGCTATCCACAGCTTGTGAACACATCGATGAAAAGTACCGTACCCACCTCCACATTTTTACTGATGGGTCAGTCTTAGCAAATCAGAGCGCTGGAGCAGCGTTTTATGTTCCAAAATTTAACATTAAAAAGTCTTTTTTCATTGGGGCAAATGTATCTATATATACAGCAGAATTGGTCGCTGTTGTTCAAGCGTTGCATTATTTAATAAGCCTTCGGC
>JAPXFY010000023.1:59289089-59331589 GCA_030674185.1 Monoplex corrugatus
CACACACACACACTCACTCACACGCACGTACATGCGCGTGCGCTTACATACACACGTATACGCACGCGCACGCAACGAGCGTGTCCTGTGCTGGGTTGTGACAAACCATCTGTGATTATCTGGTGGAGTAGAGGGGCAGAAGAGGATAATCTTACCGAATAAAAGCATTGTAACAGTCAAGGAGTAATGATAAAACTAACAAGCAAACAAACAGAGGTAGGTGGGAGTTACAGGTATAAAACAATCGGTCTTAATCAAAGAAAACGACGTACGGGACTGTGCAGTAAATGCCTAGCAAAGTGTAAATACAAAGTGAAATCAGTGTGTTTCTGTTTTAATTTTGAAAATGATACATCATCATCATTATCATCATCATCACCATAATCATCATCATCATCATAAGTATTATTATTATTATCATCGTTATCATTATTTTTACTATTATTATATTGTTTTTGTTGTTGTCATTGGCGTCGTTGTTGTTGTTGTCGTTTTCGTTAGTAGTAGTAGTAGTTGTAGAAGCAGCAGCAGTAGTAGTAGTAGTAGTTTTAGTTGTAGTAGTAGTTATCATTATTGTTGTAGTTGTTGTTGTGTTTGCAGCAGTAGTTGTTGTAGTAGTAGTGTTATCATCATCATCATTACTAATGTCATTATTATTATCATCATCACTATGACGATGATCATTATTATTGTCATTATAATAATCAGTAGCAGTAGTAGTAGCAATAGTAATAGTAGTAGCAGCAGTAACAGTAGTAGTACCAATAGTAGAAGTAGTAATAATAGTAGTAGTTGTAGTAGGGGTGGTGGTGGTAGCAATAGTACTAGTACTAGTATTAGCTAGTATTAATACCAGTACTTATTTTAATATTTTTATTACATTAAATAACTATTACTACTAACATAACTTAAAATCTTCCATGCAAAACAGTTATAACAAGCATCGTATACATTACATAGCTAAGTTTGGAGATCATTTAAGAAGGATTCATCGTACTCAAATTATCCCATACGCGCTCTTGCTAAATATCTAGCGATTATTTTGGCAGACTTTAATCTTGAGCAAAACCCTTTCCGTTGACAAGGTCTTGAAACGGAGAAAAATGGGGGAGGGGGAGGGATTATGAAAAAATAAGCTGACCCCAGCCATTTTCCCAGGATATTCTTCTACGTTTCTCATGACGATTTCGATGTAAAGTGAAAACTAATCTAGTGACAGAACACGTCCCTACCTAACCCCACTTTTGATATTTTGGAAAGTGCTTGTATCATGTTTTAATCTAATTGAAGTTGTTTGTTCCCAATACATATTTCTTATTATTCTTAGATCCTTTCTATCAATATTGAGCTTTTTCATTTGCTCGGTCAATTCTTCGTGTCTTACCTGGTCAAAAGCTTTGGCATAATCAACAAAACAAAACAAAAATAAATCCTTATTCAACTAAAAGGACCTTTCTATGACAGTGCCTAGGATGTATGTAACATGAATAGTTCCTTTCCGTTCAACAAATCGACACTGTTCTTTTCCTATTTTTGTTTTGATTCTATTCACTGTCCTCATCATGATTATTCTTAACAGAATCTTTGTCACATGACTCAACAAGCTATTGTACGATGGAGTACGCATTCCATAGTCTCTGCTTTCTTTGGAAAGTAAAATGAATTTTTCCGTTTTTTTTTCCGGTGTCAGAAATTTCATTTCAGGAGGATTGTTACTTTTTCTTCAATACCAAATTCATCTAGAGTCTCAATCATTTCTATAGTAATATGTCGTCCGGACCTAGGGCTTTTTACCCTTATCTTTTTCAACGCTGCTCTAACTTCATCTCTCACTATGGGTGAACCTTCAAAGCTCTTTTTTATGGCGTGTTCCTCTCTTCTGTCATCATCAAAAAAGTCTTTAATGTACTCTCTCCATCTATGTAATGTTTTGTTTTCTTTTCTATAATAATCGTATCACCTTTAGATTTTAAGCAGCCAGTTGATGTACATGCCTTTTACCATGGGTAATTTCTTCAATGGTTTTGTAAAAAAAAAATTTAAAAACTGAGCATGTGTGTACTGTCGGTCTTCTATTTCTTTGCACTTTATCCCTAGCCAAGCATCCTTAGCTTCATTGCATTTATTCTGATTTCTTTATATATCTTTTTGTATTCTTCTTCTTTTCCCTTTACTCTTCTCATTTCATCCGTCATGCCTTTTTATTTTTTATTTACTTATGTATTTTTGTCATCTATTTCTTCTTTGATTTTCTTTAAACTTTACGGATTTCTTCACAAGCTTCATTTATCGAGTTTCTCAAATTTGTCATTATTCCTCACTGTCCTCAACGTTCTCCAGAGCACTGAATTCGTTTTGAACATAAACGTTAAATTTTGCACGAGTTAATTCATCTGTCCTACTGGGTTCCAAGATTTAGTTTGATGTTATTTTTGGTTTGTTTTCTTGCCTTTCACTTTAGCCTTAATCTTCTCATTACAGGATTGATTGTAGTCACAGTTCACTGTTGCAGTCTGAGTCTGGTAATGTTTTTGATACCAGTAAAGCATTTCTAAATCTTTCATTATTGGATGGAATCATTTGATTTCTTGTGCTGTCTCCTGAATTCATCCATGTCCAACTTCTTTTGTTAGGTTGCAGAATTTCTAAATTTTTCATTTATCAGGATGTAATAATTTTGATTTCTCGCGATGTCTTCTGAATTCGTCCATGTTCATTTTTTTCTGTTAAGTTGCTCAGATCAAGTGTTTCCTACTAAGAATTCAATTACTTGTAGCACTCAAAAGTTTCTCTCACTTGTCATTTGGAGTGCCAAGGTCATGAGGTCCAACTATGTCATCAACTTTTTCCTGTCCCAATTTTGCATTAACATCTCTCATTACTATTGTCCTGTGATTTACATCGAACCTTGGCTGTCTCTAATTCTCACAGAAGTTGTCAATTTCTTCCTCAGTACTTGCGGATGTTGATGATGCATAATTATACTTGGATGATGTTGATATCAAATGGCTTGCCTTCCAGTCGGACTAGTAAGACTCTGTCTGGTATGGCCCTGTATCCTTTGATAGACTTTGGCATGTCATTGTCCATTGTGATGCCTACCCCCTCTTTCATGTATGTCTTCTCCAGAATAGATAATTTCATGCTTGCCCGATGTTACCATGCTTGCTCCCTTCCATCTTACCTCCCCTAGTCCTAAAAGATTGATATTTACTTTTTCCCTTTCTATCTTGACATTTTCTATATTTTCTCTTTTGGAGTCATTGTTTTAACATTGCAAGTTGCAATTTCTATGTTTTTAAATTTTATCATAGTAACCTGATGACGGTCTGGTGTCACCTGCACAGCATGACATCCCCTAACGGACGAAGGTGCTCCAGTGGATCCCTCTTCACGTCGTTTATTTGGATTTTCGTGTGTCTGGCCATGATTTACTTGGGATGATATAATGGTGGTTTCCCGGGAAGGGGTGAGGGTAAATTCACATTTAAATTCAGATGTCTTGTTGTGTTATAAAAAAAGAGAGAAGTAGAGAGACTGGCAGTGAGAGAGACTTCAGGCTTCATACTTCAGAATTGTATTCAAGAAAGGCCATAGCCCCTACTGAAGGGGTGCTTATAAGTATAATGAAATAATCAGATAGCATATCATATAGGTTTAACAATCAACAACAAAATAAACGGTACATTACAATAAAGCAATTTCCCTGATTTTATCAGCTTTAAGCAGGAACACACTAATATTCTTAATATAATCGAAACGAGTTGAACACATCAACAAACACAATTTAAACATATTTGGGCATCTATAATACTTTTGAGGGATAAACCTTGAACGAATTTCATCTAAAACTGGACAACACAGGACAAAATGTATTTCGTCTTCTTCAGCTTGCATACATAAGGGACAGAGCAAATCACACTCTCTGTGTTGCTTATATCTCAACTGAAGGGCTTTCAAATTTGATAAACCAAGTCTAAATTTTGCTATTGGTTTTTTTTTTCAAATTAATAACCAGATCAAGGCTTATGTATGGTTTAACACTGTGAGAATCTATGACAGTTCTGTAAAAAAAATCATATCTTCCACTTGTCTGTATACGGTCATTCCACTTTTGCCATCTACAATCATCAATCAGTCTTTGCGAAAAATCACGAATAAGCTGTCTCTCATCGCCAGCTCCTTAGAACAGTGAGACTGAGAGAGAGAGAGAGAGAGAAGGAGAGAGACAAAGACAGACAGACAGACAGAAAGACAGACAGATACAGGGAGACATAGACAGATATAGAAAGAGACAGACATTTACATTCAGATGGCTTATAATCATATATGCAGAGAAAAGGAGACAGAGAGACAGAAAGACAAAATCACAAAGAGGAGATGAGACGGGGAGACAGACAGACAGACAGACAGACAGACAGAGACAGAGAGAGAGAGAGAGGAGACAGACAGACAGATAGACAGACAGACAGACAGAGACAATTAAGTTCAGATGCTTTATTCATATACGCCATAACGTCTCATGAAAGGGATGTGACTTACAAAAATAGAGCAAGTTTACGGCCATAAAGCTGTCAAGAACACACAATCGTTTATCTATCTAGACAATCCAAGCTAATTGAATGCAAAACACCTGTACGAACTACACAAGCCTATGATTATCTGTGACATATCTTTTTACCTTTACAATCCC
The DNA here is from genome assembly GCA_030674185.1 of Monoplex corrugatus. Lineage (NCBI taxonomy): Eukaryota > Metazoa > Mollusca > Gastropoda > Littorinimorpha > Ranellidae > Monoplex > Monoplex corrugatus. Next base: position 59,293,783 of record JAPXFY010000023.1, read on the forward strand.
CCATACTATCCTCCAGCTTCCTGCATTTTCAGCCGTGAGAGTCAAGCAAACAACTTATTAATCTGTTCACTTTTACACCCCGGACGTTGCCATATAATGCACACCGGCCACTGTAGAATGTACAAGAAAGGTACAATTCATAATATGAGATCACCATCAAACTCTCTAGGCATACATATATGTGTATATATATATATATATATATATTATATAATATATATATATATATATATATATATAGAGAGAGAGAGAGAGAGAGAGAGAGAGACAGACAGACAGACAGACAGACAGAGACAGAAAGTCAGAGACAGAGAGAAACAGACAGACAGACAGACAGAAGAAAACAGGGAGTCAGATTTACATTTCAATTCAGATGGTGCGTTCGTATATGCAATAAGAAAGAGAGAAACAGACAAACAGACGATGAAAGAGACAGAGAGAGAGAGAGAGATGGAGAGAGAGAGAGAGAGAGAGAGGCAGACAGGCAGACAGACAGACAGATAGGAAGAGACTGACATTTAAATTCAGAAGGCATATTCATATATGGAGAGAAAAAGAGACAGACAGATAGACAGACAGAAAAACAGACAGATAGATAGATAGATAGACAGACAGATAGATAGACAAACAGACAGACAGATAGACAGATAGATAGATGGATAGATGGATAGATAGATAGATCGATAGATAGACAGAGAGAGAGAGACTGAGAGAGAGATAGATAGATAGACAGAGAGACAGACAGACAGGCAGATAGACAGAAAGACAGAGACAAAGAGGGGAGAGAGAGAGAGAGAAACAGACAGACAGATAGACATACAGAGAAATAGACAAACAGAAAGAGATAGATAGCACGCGTGCGCGCGAGCGCTCAAGAAAGAGAGACAGACAGACAGAGAAAGACAGACAGACAGAGAAAGAGAGAGAGAAAGAGAGAGAGACAGAACGAGAGAGAGAGACAGACAGAGAGAGAGAGAATGAGGGAGGGAGGGAGAGAGAGAGAGAGAGAGAGAGAGAGAGAACGAGAAAGAAAGAGAGAGAGAGACAGACAGACAGACAGAGACAGAGAGAGACACACAGAGAGAGACAGACAGACAGACAGAGAGACAGACAGAGAGACAGACACACAGACAGACAGAGAGAAAACATACAAACAAAATCTAAATCAAAGCAAATGGCCGCACTAATGCTACGTTTACACGGGATGCAACTAACGTGCAACCACTGGGTTTTACCAGTTGCACGAGGAGCCGTGCAACCGCAAAGTTGTGTGGAGTTGCATTCGTGTAAAAGGAAACGTGCAACCGTTAGGCTCCTCCCCTGTTCCCGCCGTTTCTTGAGGCTCGCGCTGCGTGTGTCACGGAGGCACGCGTGGCGCGAAACTACTTCCTGCCTACAACCCCAGCCAACTCCAGGCAACTCGTGTAAAAGTGTTCCCAACTCCACACAACCGTTTGGGGCCGTGCAACTGATGCAACTACGAAAACATTACCGCTCTAGGACAATATTATTTTCGGCCGTGCAACTACACGTACAACTAAAATGGGATTTTACCGAAAAACTGACAACTCCAGACAACCTCAGACAACCGATTGCCTGGAGTCGTCTGGGGTTGTGAATAGGTTGCATGGTAGTGCAACCGATTAGTTGCACGCTAGTTGCACGCTAGTTGCACGCTAGTTGCACGTCGTGTAAACGGGGCATAAGCACACAGAAAGCAGGAAAAACTCAAAACTAGAATCAGAACGTGTATTGTATAATATAACAAAACAAAACAGGTGCAGATTTTCGACCAACTTGCCTGTGTCAAGTCTACAGGAAGGAGAACAAAGAACGAATTTAATTTCGTGGGGGGGGGGGGGGGGGACTTTCCTGATGTTTCACCGAGCAGAAAAAAATACAAAGGAAAGAAAAGGAGAGAAGAGAGAGAGACAGAGACAGAGACAGAGATAGACAGACAGAGACAGCGACAAAGAGACAAAGACAAATAAAGAGTCAGAGAAAGACAGAGACGGAGAGACAGAGAATATGAGAAAGAGAGAGAGACAGACAGACACAGACAGACAGGCAGGCAGACAGACACAGTCAGAGAGAGAGAGACAGAGACAGAAACAGAGAGACAGACATACAGATAGATAGACAGGGAGAGAGAGACAGAGACGGAGAGGTAGAGAATGTGTGAGAGTGACTGACAGACAGACAGACGAAGACAGAGACAGAGATACACAGACAGAGAGAAACAGGCAGCCAGCCAGCCAGATACAGAGATAGAAAGACAGAGGTGGAGAGACAGAGACAAAGTGTGTATGTATATGAGAGAGAGAGAGACAGACAGACAAAGAGAGACATACAGACAGAGGGATACAGAGACAGAGACAGAAAGCCAGATAGATATAGAGAAAGACAGAGACGGAGAGACAGAAAGAATGTGTGTGTGTGTATTGTGTGTGTGTGAGAAAGAGAGAGGGAAACAGACAGACAGACAGAGACAAACAGAGAAAGAGAGAGACAGAGACACAGAAAGAGAGACAGACAGACAGAGAGAGACAGAGACAGAGAGAGACAAACAGACAGACAGACAGAGATAGACAAAGAGAACAAACACAATAAAATTCGAAGAGCGAGAAGAAAGGGAAAAGCAAAGAGAGATTCACAAACGTACAGCGCCTATACCTGAACAACCCACACATTTCCTCAGACACATTTTTCACGCTCGTATACACACACAAGCCCGCCACACAACGCTCCAACACAACGGCAAGTTAAATTAATACTAACAGAGAGAGGAGACCGCAACGACACAGTCCAGCGAACCCATCCTTACCACCAACACTACTAACCTGTTGCTCGCTTCAAAAAGCGACCCAGAATATTTGTTACATTTGGGGGCTTTTATTAAAAGACATTTTAAAGTATACATAATTTTCCTTTTTTGTTTGTTTTTTTTGGGGGGGGTTTGTTTGTTTTTTGCACTTCCTCGTGGAGGACTCCACGGATTTTGTTTTCCCCCCACTTTTCAAACGCAGAAACTTCGTCTTCAGAAACTGAAAGTTTACTTACAGCTGTGAGTGTTCTTTCGTTTTAGCACGAACATTTTACCTTTGATCGCTAAGGGACACTGTGTGGTACGTTGTGTTGGCGGCTGAAACTCTTCACGGGTGAGTTGGGTTTAACTTTATATCACATATTTTTGCACAAAGTTCGTTGTGTTTTGTGTGTTGGTGTCATTGCCGTCCGTCGTCGTTGTTCTTGTTGTTTTTTCTTTTTGTCGACAAGTGATTTTTGTCTTGTCATTTGTGAATGAGTTTGATGAAATAGTAGGCTCTCTCTGTCTCTCTGTCTGTCTGTCTGTCTGTCTCTCTCTATATCTATATCTATATATATGTATATCTATATATAGGACTTAAGCGTGTTGATGTAATACCAGATCGTACCTAATGGATGATTCATTCGTTTAGTAATTCACATAAAAGTGTAAGACATACACACACACGCGCGTGCGTGCGCGCGCACACACACACACACACACACACACACACACACATGATTATATATGTATACGCACGCGCGCGTGCGCGCGCACACACACACACACATATACATACATTCTTTTTCTCACACACAGACGGGCTGATAGACGCACATGCGCATATTCACACATATATATTCTCTCTGTCTGTCTGTCTGTCTCCCTCTCTCTCTTTTTCTCTCTGTCTCCCCCCCTCTCTCTCTGTCTCCCTCGCTCACTCTCTTTCTGTCCCTATATCTGTCATCCCTCTCTCCTTTCTCTGTCTCTGTCTCTCTCTCACTTTCTCTCTCTCAAATATACACACACACACACACTCGGAGAGAGAGAGAGAGAGAGAGAGAGAGAGAGAGAGAGAGAGAGAGAGAGAGAGAGCACATAAACTGTCACATATGACTTCCATGCTAACAGTAAGTGACAGACGGTAAAAACGGAGAGAATGATTTAATGGAGGACTTCAGTGCTTTTATCAAATACCACATGCGACATGGTACTTCACATATTCATTAGTCTGCCAACACAGACACACGCACGCACACACACACGCACGCACACACACACACAAATGCACGCACGCACACGCGCGCACACACACACGCTTTGTCTGTCTGTCTGTCTCTGCCTGTCTGTCAATCTGTCTGTCTCTCTCTCTGTCATCTCTCTCTCTCTCTCTCTCTCTCTCTCGCACACGCACACACACACACACATTGGCTTTCTCATACACATACACATACACACACACACACACACACACACACACACACACACACACACACACACACACACACACATTGTCTTTCTCATACACATACACACACACACATTGTCTTTCTCATACACATACACACACACATACACATACACACACACACACACACACATTGTCTTTCTCATACACAGACACACATAGGGGATCTCTCACACACGCTGCTACATTTTCTATTACTTGTGTTGATTTTTTTCCATTTTTTTGTTTTGTTTTGTTTTTGTCGGAGAGAAATTGAATAATGAACTTTATTCCTCAGTATATTTGACGAATCATATGAGGATTGTTTTATACGCAAATCTCTCAAAATGGTAATACCCGTACAATTCTTTATTATCTTGTTTGTGTATTGTGTATGTGAATTTATCCTCTTTGTGTGTTGTGTCTATGTGAATGTTTTAAAGTTCTGATAGTGTTATCTACAAGACTTTTTCAAACTTCTGTTAAACTTTGTTGTTGTTGTTGTTTTATTTCACACACCTTTGTGATGTCAAGGGCCTACATGATTGATCATCTGAAGTCTGAAGTCACACACACACACACACACACACACACACACACACACACATACACACACACACACACACACACACACACATACACACACACACACATCACACCACATACACACACACACTACACACACACACCACACACACACACACACATACATATACATACACACACACACACACACATACTACTCTCTTTCACTCGGTCTCTTTTTTTGTCTCTCTCTTCTCTGTGTGTGTCTCTCTCTCTCCGTCCCTCTCTTTCTCCCCCCCCTCCTCTTTTTTTCTCTCTCTCGCACGCACACACAAACGAGCACACTGTTTTTCTCATACATAGAAACACACATACACTGTCTCACATACACAGACATACAGTGACACACACACACATACACACACTTTCTCTGTCTCTGTCTAGTCTGTCTGTCTGTTCTCTCTCTCTCTCTCTCTCTCACACACACACACAGACCCACAGTCTCTCTGTCTCTCTCTCCTGCTATCTCTCTCCGCTCCCTCTCTCTGCTCTCTGTCTCTCCCATTCTCTCTGTCTCTATCTGTCTGTCTATCTGCTTGTCTGTCTCTCTGTCTGTCTCTTTCCCTCACCCCTCTCGGGGTGAGCACGTCACATGAAAACGAAAAGACGTGTTTCGAATGTTGTCCTGCTTAATTAATCAACCAAATTGAATAAATTACACCGAAGTTCGACCATTCACTTTTGGAGTAGGACATCCTAATGATGGACTGCAGATAATGCCACACAGAAAACAAAGATTTTCGTGCTCTTTGTGAGCGCGTTTCATGACCGTTTTTTTTGTTTTTTTTTTTTTTTTTTTTTTTTTTTTTTTTTAACATTTTTTTACATGGCTCGCCCTGCAATGTTGACAGCCACCATGTTCCGTGAAACTGCCCAGACGAGAAAAGTTCAGGCAAATTGCGTGTTGTTATTTAATCGTCGTTTTGATGCAAATGTTGCTGCGTGCAAATGACACAGAAACAAATCCCGGGGGGAGGCACCCGATGTTCCCCCAGGTCTATGTTCCCCCAGGTCTATGTTCCCCCAGGTTACATGTTATGTCATAGCATGTCATGTCATGTGTCATGTCATGTCATATGACATCACACTCACCATGCCCGGCACGGCCACCTTCTACACCTTCCCTCTCGGGACATGACTTGACATGACATAACATGACATGATTTATAATATGACATGTCTTGACACATGAACATGACATAGAACGTGACACATGATGTGACATATGACATGACACGACTTATAGCACGATATATAGCTTGACATATGACACGACATATTGCTTGCCATGCTGACATATGACATGACATATGACATGACATACGACATGGCATATGCCATGACATATGGCATGACATGTGACATGACACGTGACAAGACACGTGTGGCATGACATGTGAAATGACATATGGCATGACATATGACCTGACATATATGACATATGGCATGACATGACATGACACATGGTATGACTGGAGGAACATAGACCTGGGGGAACATAGACCTGGGGGAACATAGACATGCTCCCATCCCGGGTCAGCGACAGAAGTAGACAAAAAAAGTTACGAAACATGATTCTACAGGCAAGGAAAAAAAATGTTTGAAACTCTTTATTTGCGCAACAGTTTGGCTTCACGTTTTACAAACGGTCGTTTGGTGACGAAGTTGTTCAATTAGGTCGATGGTTCTTTGAATGTTGTGACAAACAAATTAGAAATATATCTCTGTCTGAAGTTAAGGCAACTGGAAGAAAAGTACTTCCAGGTACTAAAACATGTCCCAGTCAGTAAGTAATGCCCTGACAACTTTGGAACAAGAGACTGAACAACACGTTGATGGAATTGAATTTGTTATTGTTGTTGTTGTTGTTAAAGCCCAGCCGACTGCGTAGAGCCATATCAGGGCTATAACCGCATCAAAACATACAAAACGTCAACAGGGGGAAAAAGAAAGAAAAGAAAATTAAGTACACATATCAATGCATTCGCGCACATAACCTAGGACATGCCCCTGGCGTTGACAACTCCGTCCAATTTATCGCACAGGGGATTTAAAAAACACGCCTGAAAACTAATTTAAGCATACCCAAGAACACCAAAACATACATAAAAACGGGCAGAAATTACCTAAAATTGCTTCCGAATATCTCACCCCCCCTAGAGTCAACAATACACTTAACACATGTACCCAATTATCAATCCTAAGAAAAAGTACGTAAGACTTAATCGAACACATACAGGTGAATGGACCAACAAGGCAAAAAATGATGTGAACAAATGACAGAAAGCAAAGAAGCAAGGCAGAAACAAAGAGAGTGACAGAAAAGAGGACATTTCTAGCACAGAATTTCCAGAAGGTGGAGATACTATTTATACTGAAAGAGCCTCCGGCATCCCCACGGGAGGATTCCGTCTAATTGCCCAGGCAAGAAAAGTTCAGGTAAATTGGGTGTTAACCGTTCTTTTAATGCAAGTGTTGCTGCGTGCAAATGACACAGAAACAAATCTCTGGTCAGAGATAGAAGTAGAGAAAAAGTTACAAAACATGTTTCCACAGGCAAGGAAAAAAATATGTTTGAAACTCTTTATTTGCGCAACAGTTTGGCTTCACGTTTTACAAACGGTCGTTTGGTGACCAAGTTGTTCAGTAAGGTCGATGGTTCTTTGAAAATTGCGAAAAACAAATGAAAAAATATCTGTGCACGATAACGCAACTGGAAGAAAAGTACTTCCAGGTATTAAAACAGTTCCCAATCAGCAAGTAATGCTCTGACAACTTTGGAACAAGAGACTGAACAACTCGTTGATGGAATTGAATTTGTTTTTGTTGTTGTTGTTTAAAGCCCAGCCGACTGCGTAGAGCCATGTCAGGACTACAACCGCTTCAAAACATACAAAACTTCAACAGGAAAAAAAACCCACCACATAATCTAAGGACATCTGCAAGCCTGTCCTGTATTTTCTCCCAGGGTCTACGTGGCGTTCTCTTTCCCTCCAGCTTTGCCGTTGTGACCAGTTCCTGTAATACCCACTTCCTCATAAAATGTCCTGTAAATTTTGCTTGTCCTTCCCAAGTCATTTTTATCAATGATCTTCTTGTGTCTGCCTCCATCAAGACTGTCTCGTTTATTTCTTTGCTGTCCATGAAACTCTCGGCATTCTTCTTAGAAACCACATTTCAGTTGCCTCAGTGTTGTTCTGACTTTACGTGTTGACTGTCCACGCCTCACAACCGTATCGTTTCTATATAACATGCAAGAACTCTCTTCCTGATGTTAATTGATAGGCATCTGTTGGTAAGAACGCTTTTCATCTTCTTGAACTCTGTTTTGGTTTGGCCGATTCTGCTGGCTATTTCTGATGTGCATCTGCCATCTGGTGAAATGACCGTTCCCACATATCTAAACTTATCTACCTGTCTAACTTAAACTTGTGCCATTTGCTGTTATTTTGCTCTAGGGAATTTCTTGTTTTTTGTTTTTTGTTTTTGTTTTTTACTGATTACCATGACTTCAATCTTCTTGCCATTTATCTCCAGTCCTTTATTTTTGCTTTTTCTGTTATAAATACGTAGATAAGTTCTGCTGAATCGGGACTCCCTGTAGGTCAGCAGACTCTTGGCACTGATGATGGTGCCAACTGTGACAAAACAAAAGAACAAGAACAGAAAGTCCCATCACCATGTGTCCATAATCCTTCCATTCGTGAAGTTCCATCCACTAATGAAGGTCTCTCCCAAGATGATAATCGCATCCCCTATGAATAGTTCCCTCCATGGTGAAACCCAACCCCCCTCCTGAATGGAAGTCTCGCTCCCCACTGATGATAGTTCCCCTAATGACAACTACGCCTGTGATGACATCGATGCAGGTATATCTCAGCTGGGAACCCCCCTTGTCCTGATAATAACAAGAGTACTATTGCTGCAGAGAAGGGAGAAGAGTGGCAGAATGTTCAGACATTCCCCTGCCAATAACTGAACCCGAGGTTCCAGAGTTCGTTCCCCGTAGATGCCTCGAGTTTTCTGGTCAGTTTGACTGGAAAAGCGAACTGAACGTCTAGTCCTTCGAAATGGGACGAAAAATGAGTCGGACCCGTACGCCTTCTGGCTGCGCACTCTATAAGATCCTACGGCAGTTGAAAATCGTGAAGAGCAGGGCATTGCCCGGCTGCCTTGGTATAAAACATTGGAGAGACAGGTTAATTTCCCAGGTCCCACCCCTTGAAGACCAATTAGCCTTCTGCCTTTCTGAAGTCTTGGTTAAAAAAATGTGAATATGAATATGAATTTGAAGCGAGGGAGAAAGGGATGGGTGCCACCCTCGTGGTGCTATCCCCAGGAAAAGTTGAGGTCTCTGCCACCTCACTCCCCGACGACTCCATGGTTATGGAACTATCAAGGTAGGACCTCAGGACCTGGCCAGCTCATGGGTTTATGTGCAGGCTTAAGGCTTGTGCCATGATCATTCTGGATCTTCTCCATCACATGGCACCTGTGACGTTAATGCGTAATTATGGAATTCATTCCGAGCGCGGAGACGTCAGCTTGAGAAATTGAAACAAACTGAAGAGAGCGCGGAAACTGAAGGAGAGAGAGCTGGAAGGACAAAGAGTGTAGTACCTACTACTCCTTATTGCTGGAAAGAAAAGAACTTTGACCGTGACACACAAGACGCTGCCACGTGACGATGAGAGCGAGCCGTAACCAATCGGCACTGACGTCATGGAGATTCCGAGTAAAACACGGTCTGCACGAGAATGACGGGCGGGGAAGTAGGCAAGTCAAAGAGGTTATATAACACAAAAATGTCTGTACGTTTTAATGTCTTCTGAGCAAAACGGAGCAGACATAAACGAGGTCAAAGACACGAGGGAGAGAGTAGACAGACCGGCAAGTGTTCGTGGGGTTGTGCATGTGTGGTGTGGTGTGTGGGTCGTGGTTCCCAGGTCTTTGATTATATGAAAACACAGCCACTCTGAAACAGCGTTGCGGCCGAGGCCTAGACACAAAGACCGGTGTACAGGCATATCAAGCTACACAAAAACATACAGAGAGAGGAAAGAGGAACACACACACCAACACAACACACAAAACACACACAAACAAACACACTACACACACACACAACACACAACAAAACACACACACACACACACCACACACACACACACACACACACACACACACACACACACACACACACCACCACACACACACACACACACACACACACCAAAACACACACACACACACACACCACAGAGTAGCGTGCGCACTCGTACAGATACACACTAAAATATTAAACCTTAAGTTACGTTCGTGACTTGGAACATTGACGGCTTAATTAATTTCAAAATTTAGTGACTATTGACTTTCTTGATATATACTACTTCGTTCGATATTTGTTGCCTGTTAGAAACATTTACGTCAGTTTCCTTTGCCTTCAGTTTGCATTTCTCAGACTTTGTTATTCGCCTGAAATCAGACTTTCCAGACTTGGTCGCAAACCAGGAGGAACTATTGTGTTGATAACGCAAAACGCTATTGCCCCTATCTGTATATCTTAGAGGCAAACATGGACAATGTGTTACACACACGTCTCTCTGAAACTTTATACTGAAAATGATGTGATCTTTGTTGGACTACATAATCATCATGTGAACAGCCCATACTACAATGAGAAAGACTATAACTGTAATATTGAAATGTTGTAACAATTTGTCCTGTCTGTGTTTGAATCTGGCTAGGAGTTATCCTTTATAATAAGTGGTGAGTTTCCGCCGTGGAAATGCCGGAGCTCTTTCAGTATGAATAGTATCCACACCTTCCGGAAATTCTGTGCAAGGAATTTCCTCTTTTCTGTCACTCTCTTTGTTTCTGCCTTGTTCCTTTGTGCACCAACTACCCACAGGGATTGAATGTGTGGGACTGACTCCAGCCCTTCTCATGGTCCAATCTGCATGGGCTGTGGCTGTCGTCATCATCGTCGTCAGGTGCCCTGCTGCGTGGCGTGGGCGACCGTGGACTTCCGGCCGTCTGTCTCTCGTTGCCCCCGGCGTCTCCCCCACCCTCTTCGTCCCCGGCCGTTCTGCGGGTCCGTCCGGCGTTCTCTCCCTGGGTATACCTGGTGCTCTTTTTTCCTCCGGCTTTCCCATTGTGGTCTGGTGCTCCAAGTCCCCCTTCCTCGTGGAGTGGCCTGTGAATGTTGCTTGTCTTTTCCTGATCTTCCTTGTGAGCGATCTGCTTGTGTCTGCCTCCATCGGGACTGTCTCGTTTGTTTTCTTTGCTGTCCATGGGGCTCTCGGCGTTCTTCTGGGAGACCGCGTTTCGGCTGCCTGGATCCTGCCCCGACTTTGCTTGCTGACTGTCCACGCCTACTGTGACTGTACAGTGCACTAAGGAAATCTCGCTCGACAAGACGAGGAAAAAGGAAGGACTATTTTACCCGTTAACACACCTTTTACTTCAGCATGAGTGTGTGTGTGGGTGCGCATGTGTGTGTGGGGGTGCGTGTGTGAGAGTATGTGCGTGTGTGTGTGTGTGTGTGTGTGAGTATGTGAATATATGTGGGTGTGCATATGTATGCATGTGTGTGCGTTTTAGTAGGTGTGTGTGTGTGAGTGTGTGGAAGTGTGTGCGACTCTGTGTGTGTGTGTGTGTGTGAGTGAGTGTGTGTGTGTGTGTGTGTGTGTGTGTGTGTGTGTGTGTGTGTGTGTGTGTGTGCGTGTGTGTGCGTGCGTGCAGCGGCGGAAACATGTATGTTAGAAAAATTCATGATAAATGTGAACATGTTCGTTTGAGACAGGCAAGAGACATGTAGATTTAACACTAATCACTTGATCTCTTTTATCATTGATATGAACTTTCATCACAAATTCTATGTTTTAAATAGCTATGCTTTGTTGTCAGTGGACATTCTGATTTTACTTGAGAAAGACATTAAAGTCGAAAATTTGACCCCTCTACAACAAGGTGTTCGGCTGTTGTGCACAGTAAGAATTGTTCCTTTGTTTTCTGTCCATTTCTTCCTATCATTTTCTGCCTTCCTGGTCCATTCACCTGTATGTGTTCAATAAAGTCTTACGTACTTTTTCTTAGGATTGATAATTGGGTACATGTATTTAGTGCATTTTTGACTCTAGGGAGAGGAGATATTCGGAAGCAATTTTAAGTAATTTTGGCCCGTTTTTACATATGTTTTGGTATGCTTAAATTTGTATTCAGATGGGTTTTTTAAAATCACCTGTGCGATGAATTCGACGGAGTGGCCAACGCTAGGGGTATGTCCTTAGATTATGTGTGCGCATGTATAGGTATGTGTACTTAATTTTCTTTTCCGTTTTTTTCCCTGTTGAAGTTTTGTATATTTTGAAACGGTTATAGCCCTGATATGTCTCTACGCAGTCGGCTGGGCTGTAAACAAAAATAACAAATACAAGTGGTGAGTTAAATGCTCGGATTGGAGAATGGGGTTTAACCGATGATGCCAATAATGAGAACTGGGAGCATGTCTATGTTCCCCCAGGTCTATGTTCCCCCAGGTCTATGTTCCCCCAGGTCTATGTTCCTCCAGTCATACCATGTGTCATGTCATGTCATGCCATATGTCATATATGTCAGGTCATATGTCATGCCATATGTCATTTCACATGTCATGCCACACGTGTCTTGTCACTTGTCATGTCACATGTCATGCCATATGTCATGGCATATGCCATGTCGTATGTCATGTCATATGTCATGTCATATGTCAGGTCATGGCAAGCAATATGTCGTGTCATATGTCACGCTATATATCGTGCTATAAGTCGTGTCATGTGTCATGTCATATGTCACGTCATGTGTCACGTTCTATGTCATGTCATGTTTCATGTCATGTGTCATGTCAAATAAATTTCTAGAAATTTCGAAGTTCTGTCCTGATGTTCCCCCAGGACAGAAATGTCATTTGCCATGTCATATGACATGACATGACACATGACATGACATGACATGACATGACATAACATGTTATACCTGGGGGAACATAGACCTGGGGGAACATAGACCTGGGGGAACATCGGGTGCCTACCTGAGAACTGTTTACATGACGATGACGCGACACTTTCTTCACAGGATCACATGACAGAACAGTCAATAATACATTCGGTAAAAGACTTAATAGATCTGTGTACAGCTTTCTGACTTAACCACTGAATGGTCTTGCTAGTGGGGATGAAAAGGGTCATGGTACTTATTTTTTCTGATCGTAGAAACAGTGTCGTTGATTTCTTTTTTATGTTCTGTTGATCTAATTCTAAGAGCAGATAACCTGACTGTAGCAAACCGAGTTGAATCTCATCATATTGCCCATTGCACTGAACGTTCAATGAACCAGAAGAACAAGCAAACCAAAGTAAGCGCGTATTCAACACAACAAAACAAGACAAGCGCAAATTTTCGGCCAACCGGCCTTTGTCAAGCGCGAACGCATGGTCACAAACAGACCACAAACAACACCAAACAACGGATAATAGGAAGAGGACTAAAAACTTCCCTGCCGCCTCGTCCAGTGGATAAAAAGGGACTTGGGCGCGGGCAGTCGCACTTGTTTTGAACGTTCTATGTTTCGTAATGCACAACGCGATACCAATCAACCAGAAGGACAGTGTAGAAATAGATTTAAATGGGATGCAGAGTAGAGTAGATCTAAAATCTGTTATGATTACAAGTTTTCTGATGAGATAAAACACGCACTTTGAAAAACTACAGAACTTCTATACCTGCAAATGCTGAACATGCAACACAAAATTCACGAGATTTTTGTTGAAAGTAGACGACCCCACCCCCCATCTTTGTCTGTCTGTCTGTCTGTCTCTCTGTCTCTGTCTCTCTTTCTCTGTCTCTCTGTCTCTGTCTATCTCTCTCTCTGTCTCTGTCTCTCTGTCTCTCTCTCTGTCTCTCTCTCTCTGTCTCTCTCTCCCTGTCTCTGTGTCTTCGTGAACGGATTACCGAGGGCTTGTTGAGCTTTTTGCTTGACTGATTGAATTCATCCCCCCCCCCCTCCCCGTAGGCGCCCACCTCAAGTGGTTTGGCCAACGGGGATAACCATCCCAGGGAAGTGGGGGGGGGGGGGAAGGCAGGGGGTGGGGTGGGGTGGGGTCGGGGGTGTTATCTAATCCTACACTAACACCACCAGAATGATAATGATGTTAAATTTGGGACAGTAAGAAGACCAGTTTTAATGTACGGCACTCCATGGGGTTCGAACTCACTACCATTAGCATGTGAATCCGACGCTTAAGCAACTAGAGCTACTGAGGCCCGCTTCTGTTGAGCCCCTTGTCCGCCACTGGGTTATCAAGAAATACCCAAGGTATTCTGGATGGGACCCACAGCGACTGGCCAGCCAGTTATCCCCAGACTCGCTACGCCACACAGTATAACAGCCTTTTCTCCCTCGTTGGGTTGCCGGGGGCTCTTTCAGTATAAATAGTATCCCCACCTTCTGGAAATTCTGTGCTAGAAATTTCCAGACAAGTGGGGCCTGGCAACGGAAGGCTCGGTGTCCTATGGTTTTATATTTTGATTTTGGTTTTGCCAGAAGCTTCTGGTTGCTTGACCTGAGACTGCGTTCAGGCCTGTATGTTTTGAGCACAGAAGAGAGGTAGATAGGCAAGGTACCATCAAAATGCCGATAAGCCAGAGTAGCTACTTTATATTCTACTCTTGCTTCCACAGGGAGCCAGTGGAGCTGCTTCAATACGCTGGTTGTCAATCTGTCACCTTCTCTCTCTCTTTCTCTTTGTCTGTCTCTGTCTGTCTGTCTGTCTGTCTCTGTCTCTCTCTGTCACCTTCTCTCTCTCTCTCTCTTTCTTTCTCTGTGTCTGTGTGTCTATCTGTCTGTCTCTTTCTGTCTCTCTGTATCTCTGTCAGTCAGTCCGTCTGTCTGTCTCTGTCTGTCTGTCTCTCTTGTCTGTCTCATTCTCTGTCTCTATCTCTGTCTGTCTGTCTCTTTATCTCTGTCTCTGTCTCTCTGTCTCTGTCTCTGGTTGCTGAGGTGGTAGTTACCTTGTTTACAAACCGACTGGCAAGATGCGGGAGATGACGAACTCCCCTGCACATAACCACACAACGTACGCCAACCGGGTACAACCCAGCCACTATAGATCGATAGAGAATGGGCGTGAGCCGTTTATTTAAGGCGTTATCTCTACGAGGGTTATCTAAGGGTCATCGTTGTGTTGATGGTTAGTCAACAAGGGATATAATGGGCATGAGCGTTTCAGTACCTGCTGGCCTGAAATCCAGAACAAGTGTGTGACCAGCCGCGTTCAAACAAGCAGGAAACAGGAAAACACGAAAACAGAATCAAGGAACGCTTATTCAATTCAACAAGATAAGACAGGCGCAAAATTGTCGGCCAACTGGCCTTCTTCAAGCGCAAACAACGTAAGGAACGCTTCTTCAATTCAACAAGATAAGACAGGCGCAAAATTTTCGGCCAACTGGCCTTCATCAAGCGCAAACAACGTAAGGAACGATTATTCAATTCAATAAGACAGGCGCAAAATTTTCGGCCAACTGGCCTTCTTCAAGCGCAAACAACGTAAGGAACGCTTCTTCAATTCAACAAGATAAGACAGGCGCAAAATTTTCGGCCAACTGGCCTTCTTCAAGCGCAAACAACGTAAGGAACGCTTCTTCAATTCAACAAGATAAGACAGGCGCAAAATTTTCGGCCAACTGGCCTTCGTCAAGCGTAAACAACGTAAGACAGTAGATAACAAAACAAAAACAAACACAAAAAGCTGTGGAAAAAAAGCATTTCTGATTTACGAGTACATTTGCGTGCAAACGGCGAGATAACGAGTGAAGTGGGAGAGGAAAAAAAAGTGCCGAGTTACACGGATGCAGGCCACCGCCATCATTACGTCACCGGAAGTATCATCTCCGTCCTGTGTTGCGCCACCTTGCGTGAATCTAGTCACACACACACACACACACACACAAACACACACACACACACACACACACACACACAAACAAAGAAACAAACAAACAAACAAACAAATGCTCGGAACAGGACAGCAGTGATATCTTTACATTCTGTAAAGTTCTGTCACCTTAGCTTTAATTGTATGGATGCAATGCGTGGACAGTCAACATGCAAAGCGAGAACAAGAATGAAGCATCTGAAATACGGTTTCTGAGAAAATGTTAAAAGAGTTCCAAGGACAGCAAAGAAAACAATCGAGACAGTCTAAGAAGAGGCAAACACAAAAGAAACATTAATGAAGAAAACTGGGAAAAGACAAGCATCATTCATTGGACATTTTACGAGGTAAGAGAAATTTGAGCACCTAGTCACAACAGGAAAGCTGGAGGGAAAAAGAGCACCAGGTAGATCCAGGGAGACAATATTGGATGGATTTTGCACAGTGGATGAGGACAAAAAGTGTGGGAGATATACTTGCAGCCACAAGAGAGAGATCAGTATGGAGGGCCATGATCGCCAATGCCATGCTGCAGGGCAAATAATGACGATGATAATGATGAGGTTTGGGCGATTCTGTATCGTTCTGCATTTCAGACCACGTAGTATATTCTGTCGAGTAAAAAAACAAACAAACAAACAAACAAAAAACAAATAAACAAAACAAAAACAAAAACAAAAAGAGGTCTATGTTGTTTGCTGGTTTTTGTCTAAGTTGTTTTGGTCTTACTACTGCAAGGAAGAGAACTCTATTGAGTAAAAAGGTCTTTTTTTGTGTTTTTTGGTTGATTTTTGTCTTTTCAGCTCCTTCGAAAAGAGCCGTGGACTCAGGATTTGATTGTGTCGAGTTCGATCCTAGCTTGCAGTATTAAAAACTGACCTGTTCGCTGACCGTCTTAGTGTTTCCACCATTCTGGTGGTGGTGGTGACAGTTCAGTATTTCAATGCCCCTCCCCCCCCCCCCCCCCCCAATCCCTATCTCCCCATTTCAAGGCCTTAACAGAGCATAGGGTTTAGCTAAGGTCAGGGAGTCATCATCATCATCATCATCATCATCATAATCATCATGTGCCTTGCCGCATGGCGTTGGCGATCATGGCCCTCTACACGAATCTATCCCTTGTCGCTGCAAGTACATCTCCCACCCTCTCTGTCTTCAGCCACCCAGCAAGTCCGTCCGATATTTCTTCCCTGGGTCTACCTGGTGTTCTCTTTCCCTCCAGCTTTCCTGTTGTGACCAGGTGTTCTAATTCCCCTTTCTTCATAAAGTGTCCTATAAATGTTGTTTGTCTTTTCCTAATCTTCTTTATTAATGTTCTTCTTGTGTCCTGCCTCCATCAAGACTGTCTCGTTTGTTTTCTTTGCTGTCCATGGAACTCTCACCATCTTCTTAGAAACCACATTCATTTCAGTTGCCTCAAGTTTGTTCTGACTTTGCGTGTCGACTTGTCCACGCCTCACAACCGTAGAACAGTATCGGTTCTGTATAACATTTAAGAACTCTCTTCCTAAAAGCATTTCTTACCAACAAACGCTTAGAGAGTGCGCTGGAGAATTGCCGGTTGATTTGGGTGGAGCGAATATGGCGCTGTCCGAGTGTGATGAATCCCGCTTTAACAGTCTCCATATTCCACGCTACACGGGTGGTATAGCTTGCCGTATAGTACCTAACCCTTTGACTCCCGGACCGTGTCCACCACCGGCATCCTGCATTGTCAACCATGCTAGCAAAGCAAAGAAATCTTAAACCCTTTGATTCCCTCACCCTACCCACCAGCTTCTCGCAGGAAACTGGTGTATAGGGTGTTGGGAGTCAAAGGGTTAAGTTTTGGGCAGTTCGTGGATGGGGGTGCGGGGAGTTAAAGGATTAAGTTTGGGGCAGTTGGTGGATAGGGGTGCGGGGAGTCAAAGGGTTAAGTTTTTCGCAGTTGGTGGATAGGGCTGCGGGGAGTCAAAGGGTTAAGTTTTGGGCAGTTGGTGGATAGGGCTGCGGGGAGTCAAAGGGTTAAGGATTGGGCAGTTGGTGGATAGGGGTGCGGGGAGTCAAAGGGTTAAGTTTTGGGCAGTTGGTGGATAGGGGTGCGGGGAGTCAAAGGGTTAAGGATTGGGCAGTTGGTGGATAGGGGTGCGGGGAGTCAAAGGGTTAAGTTTTGGGCATTTGGTGGATAGGGTTGCGGGGAGTCATAGGGTTAAAACACTTGCCGGTGTTATCTGGGTGACATCAGCTCCATAAAGCCGACAGCTCGCTGGTGCATATCTGAAGTGTCGTCTGCAGTGAGCACGTTACACTTAGGCGTTACATATTACGTTGATGCTTTTGCTGTTCCGTGATATCAGAGAGAAGTGTTGTCTACTATAAACCAACGACGTTATCTGATACGGTAAAGCTATGCTCTTAGCGTAATGGAATTTTATTCTGAAAAAAAAAAGAAAGAAAAAAAAATTGATGCTGATTCTTAATGTTTTAGAATTGTATACATATTTACAGATATTTGAATGGTGTCATCTACCATGATTTGAGTTGCTTAATTCTTGAGCTTCTTTAATCAAAAAAATTTTTTTTTTAAATGGAAAAAGAAAAAAAGAAGAAAAAGAAGAAGATGAAAAAGAGAAATTGAGGCTGTGGTCTTTATGAATTGGAATACATACGTATTTACATATATATTGAATGGTGTTATCTACCGTGATTTGATACTAATCAAGAAATTGATGCTTTGCTGTTGTGTTGGAATATATATATATACACACACACACACACAACACACACACACACACACACACACACACACACACACACACACACACACACATACACATATATGTATATATATATATATATATATATATATGTAGATACATACATACATACTACATACATACATACATACATACATACGTAGGTAGATAGATATGTATAATGATTATATATATGTGTGTGTATATATATGTATATAGATATATATATATGTATATCTATATGTACACATACATATATATGTGATATATATACATATATATATATATATATATATATATATATATATATATATATAT
Source organism: Monoplex corrugatus (assembly GCA_030674185.1). Lineage (NCBI taxonomy): Eukaryota > Metazoa > Mollusca > Gastropoda > Littorinimorpha > Ranellidae > Monoplex > Monoplex corrugatus. Next base: position 59,312,650 of record JAPXFY010000023.1, read on the forward strand.
AATACATATACAGAGGGGTGCAAAAATAGGTATACAGTAAGTATCACATTATTATAATGCTTAATTCCGCTCTCGATTAGAGGAGTGTGTGAATACCGACGGCAAGCAGTTTGAGTATCTGAGGAATTAAGGCTGTGTTTGTTATTACATGAATATGCAATATTCATTTGTTTGTATGATAAATGCAATGAGTATTGTACTTGTTTTCTTTTTCATAACTGTATGCCTACTTTTGCACCCCCATGTACATACATTTATATGAGTGTGTGTATATATATATAAATATGGAGAGAGAGAGAAAGAGAGAGTGAGAGAGAGGTATGTTGAATGGTGTCATCTACCGTGATTTAAGCTTCCTTAATCTAAAAATATTGTTGCTCTGCTATTAAAGAGTTGGAATGTATTTACATATATATTTACAGATATGTTGAATGGTGTCATCTACCATGATTTGAACTTCCTTACTCTAAAAAAGAAATGGATGCACTGCTGTTAACATAATGAAATATATATATATATATACATATATATATATATATATATATATATATATAAATGTGTGTGTATACACACACATATATATAATATATATATATATATACACATATACATACATATACATACATACATACATATATATATATATGTATAGATAGATAGATAGATAGATAGATAGATAGATATGTACAACGGTGTCATCAACCGTGATTTGATTAAAACAAAAAGAAATTGATGCTTTGCTGTTATTATATTGAAATACAAACTTTGAATGGTGCCATCTACTGTGATCAGAATCTTCAAACATTGATGGTCTGCTGTTTACATGTATGTATTGGAATATAAATATATTCATGAATATGTTGAATGGTGTCATCTACCGAGGTTTAAGTTTCCTTTTTCTAAAAAAAAAAGGATCCTTTGCTGTTGATGTATTGGAATACATATGTTGAATGGTGTCATCTACTGTGATTTGATTCTAAAAAAGAAAAATACTGTTAACGTATTGGAATATATAGATATTTACAGAGAAGTCGAATGGTGTCATCTACTGTTAATTTGATTCTTAAAAAAAATTGATGATCTGCTGTTAATGTGTTGAAACATCACATATTTACATATATGTTCAATGGTGTCAAATTAATGCTCTGCTCTTAATATATTAGAATGTATACACATTTACAGAAATAAAGTCATCTAACGTGATCTGAGCTCACTTATCCTGAAAAAAAACACACCCAACAATTTCTTTTTTGATGTTCTGTCGTTGTATGCATCGGTCATCATCATCATCATCAGGTGCCCTGCCGCATGGCGTTGGCGACCATGGACTTCCAACCATCTCTATCTCTCGTTGCCTCCAGCATCTCCCCCACCCTCCTCATCCTCAGCCACCTTGCAAGTCCGTCCAGCATTCTCTCCCTGGGTCTACTTGGTGCTCTCTTTCCCTCCACCTTTCCTGTTGTGACCAGGTGCTCCAAATCCCCCTTCCTCATAAAATGGCCTATAAATGTTGCTTGTCTTTTCCTAATCTTCCTTATCAGTGATCGACTTGTGTCTGCCTCCATCAAGACTGTCTCGTTTGTTTTCTTTGCTGTCCATGGTACTCTCAACATTCTTCTGAGAAACCACATCTCGGCTGCCTCAATCCTGCTCTGGCTTTGCTTGCTGACTGTCCACGCCTCGCATCCGTACAACAGTATTGGTTCGATATAACATTCAAGGACTCTCCTTCTGATGTTAATTGATAGGCATTTGTTGGTAAGAATGCTTGTCATCTTCTTGAATGCTGTTTTGGCTTGGCCGATTCTGCCAGCTATTTCCGATGTGCATCTGCCGTCTGATGAAATGACCGTTCCCAGGTATTTGAACTTATTAACCTGTGTCAAGGTTGTGCCATTTGCTGTTATTTAGCAGGAGGGGATTTCATGTTTTTTACTGATCACCATGACTTCAGTCTTCCTGCTGTTTAGTTCCAACCCCTTACCTTTGCTTTCTGTTTCTAGTATATTCACAAGGTTTTGTAGGTCCCTTTCATTTTCTGCAATTAGCACGGTGTCATCTGCGTACCGAATGTTGTTTATCATTTTCCCTCCAACCTTTAATCCAGGGTCTTCTTCTAGGTTTCTCATGATGTTTTCGCTATATAGTGAAAACAGATCTGGTGACAAAACACAACCCTGTCTGACTCCTCTTTTGATGTTTTGAAAAGAGCTTATATTGTTTTCTATTCTCATTGCAGCTGTTTGTTCCCAGTACATATTCCTGATTATTCGTAGATCTTTTCCATCGACATTGAGTCTCTCCAGTTGGTTGATCAATTCTTCATGTCGTACCCGATCGAAAGCCTTGGTATAGTCAACAAAGCATAAATACAAATCCTTATTCATCTCAACTGACCTCTCTATGATAGTTCTTAGGATGTATATGGCATTAATAGTTCCTTTCCCCTCCACAAATCCACACTGTTCTTCTGCTATTTCTCTTTTGATTCTATTCCTTGTCCTCATCATGATTATTCTTAACAGGGTTTTTGTTACATGACTCATCAAACTGATTGTGCGATGGAGTTCGCATTCTATAGCCCCTGTCTTCTTTGAAAGTGCAATGAAATTGATTTGACATATCTTTGGGGATTTTTCCTGTGTCATAAATTTCATTTAGGAGGACTGTTATTTTTTCTATGCCAAATTCCTCCAGGGCTTCAATCATCTCTGTAGTAATGTTGTCTGGTCCTGGGCTTTTCCTGGTTTCATCTTTTTCAGTGCTGCTCTGACTTCATCTTTCATTATGGGTGGTCCTTCTAAGTTTTTTTTTATAATGTGTTCTTCGTTTCTGTCATCCTCAAAAAGGTCTTTAATGTACTCTCCCATCTGTCTAATACCTTGTCTTTTTCCATGATAAGCGTGCCATCTTTTGATTTTAAGCAACCAGTTGATGTGCATGTATTTTTCACTGTGAACAATTTCTTCAATTCGTCTGTACATACTCTGAGGATCCATTTTGTGTCGTTCTTCTATCTCTTTGCATTTTGTGTTCAGCCAAGCTTCCTTAGCTTCATTGCACCTATACCTGATTTCTTTGTATCTTCTATATCTCCTCGTTTCTCTTTGCCTTCCTCCTTTTCTCCATCAGGCCCAAAATTTCATTAGTAATCCAGCTCTTTTTTGCTTTTCTGTTTGCCTTAGGGATTTCCTCACAAGCTTCATTTATAGAACTTCTCAACTTTGTCCATTGTTCCTCACTGTCACCAACGTCTTTCAGAGCACTGAATTTGTTTTGAACATGTTGTTGTTGTTGTTGTTTATTGTTATTGTTGTTACTGCCCTGTGTTGTTGTTTTTGTTGTTATTGCTGTTGTTAGTTCACAAATTGATGCCTGTGAATGTTATAGGATAATCCATAGTTCATGCCGTAATACAGTATAGACACTCCGTTACATGTAAATTCCCTTCTAATTTTGTGGGGATTACGATGTTCGGTTTCTTTTCTCTCTCTCTCTTTCTCTCTCTCTCTTCTTTCTCTCTCTTCTCTCTCTCTCTCTCTTCCTTTCTCTCTTCTCTCTTTCTTTCTCTCTTCTCTCTCTTTCTTCTCTCTCTCTCTCTTTCTCTCTCTCTCTCTTTCTCTTTTCCCGTCTCTCTCTCTCTTTCCTTTTCTTTTTGTTTTCTCTCCTATTTGTTTCTTCTTCAGTACAGTATATATATACATATACATATATATACATACATACATACAACACATACACACACATATATATATACAACACACACACAACAACAACAACAACACAACAACAACAACAACACAACAACCAACAACAACAACAAGAGGGGTGGTGGGTTTGAATGTTAGACTTACAGCCCTCTTGAAACAGACACATCCACGGAGCCCTTCTGTTGAAGCCAACGGTCCGCCATCTTGTGATTGCCCTACCCACAATGCTCTCGTCAGCTTGCACCTACACGGCTGAACTTATTTGTCTGTGTATGGTTCGATATGTCGTAATAGATATCTATCATATAATAACCATGCGTGTATATAGCTGAATTTGTTTGTCTCTGTATGGCTGGATATATGGTAATACATATATATCATATTATCACTCTAATAATAATAATAATAATAATTACAATATTTATATAGCGCAAAATCTTGATAAAATCAAATCTAAGCGCTGAAACAGACACACACGCACGCACGCACGCACGCACGCACGCACACACATGCACGCACACATACACACACACACACACACACACACTCACACACACACACACACACACACACACACACACACACACACGCATGGCTATAAATGGGGAGAAAGAATAAAAGCAATAAAAGCAAGAATAAAAGCAATGGAAAATTATAGCATATCATATACAATTATATATCATAACAATGTGATTCCCCTCCGAGCGGAGACAGGCTGCAGAGGGGGGTTGAGTGAGGTTAGGATTTTATGCAGAGGAGAAAAGGTGAGTTTTGAGAGCGGACTTGAAGGAGACAAAAGTAGGTTGCTGACGGACTGAGAGAGGAAATTTGTTCCAGGAGAGTGGACCAGAAACAGAGAAGGCTCGTGGACCATAGGTATTTAGCTTAGTGCATGAAAGCGAAAAGTCAGAGGATCGGAGGCAGAGCGGAGGGTACGTGAGGGAACATAAATCTCAAGTAGGCTTGACAGGTAATCGGGGGCTGCGTTATTGAGGCTTTTGTAGCACATGGTGTCTAGTTTGTACTGTATGCGCTTTGATACAGGGAGCCAGTGAAGTTGTGCCAGGAGAGGAGATATGTGGTCAGCTTTTTTCTTTTTGAGTACAAGGCGTGCAGCATTGTTTTGAATGCCTGTAGGATGTGAATGGTGGAGGCAGGAAGACCAGACAGGAGTGAATTGCAATAGTCAATGCGAGACATTATGAAGGAGAGAACGAGTTTTGCAGTTGTTTCGACAGAGAGATACTTCCTGATCAGGCTTATACGATGGAGATGATAGTAGCAAGATCTGGCAGTTTGAGAAACAAAGTTGTTCATGGAGAGGGTAGAGTCAATGCAGACACCAAGGTTTTTAGCTGAATCAGAAATTGGGACTGATGTGTTACATAATTGGAGAGAAAGAGGAGGCAGCTGAGAAAGTTTCTGACGGGTGCCAATGAGGATAGCTTCTGTCTTGTCGTCATTAAGCTGAAGTTTGTTGAACGTCATCCAGTTCTTAAAATGTCCGAGTAACACTCAGTGGTGCGAGTCAACGGCGCTGTATATTATCAGGTGAGTCACTGTCTTGAAGTTGGGTGTCATCAGCATAGAAGTGGTGTTTTATAGAGTGGGAGTTGATGATGGTGGACAGGGGGGAGGTATAAAGAGTGAAAAGAACAAGGCCAAGGACAGATCCTTGTGGAACACCATAGGTCAGGATGCAGGTTGAGAGTAAGTGCCATTGATGAGAACAGTTTGTTTTCTGTGTATACAGCTGAACTTGTTTGTCTCTGTGTGGATCAATATGTGGCAATATAATTATGTCTATCATACGATAACTCTGTGTGTAGATGTGTGTGTGTAATAGGGTGTGCGTGCGTGCGTGTGCGTGTGTGTGTGCGTGTGTGTGTATGTTTGTGCGTGTGTGTTTGTGTGTGTGTGTGTTGTTTGTGCGTGTGTGTGCGTGTGTGTGTGTTTGTGTGTATGTGTGTTTGTGCGTGTGTGTGTGTGTGTGTGTGTGTGTGTGTTTGTGCGTGTGTGCGTGTGTGTGTGTTTGTGTGTGTGTGCGACCACGTGTGTGTGTGTGTGTGTGTGTGTGTGTGTGTTTGTGCGTGTGAGTATGTGCGTTCCCCCGCGCACGCGCGTGTGTGTTAGATATAAAACGTCTGTAAGTTAGACCTCGGTACAAACAAACAAACAAACAAACAAAAATCCTCCCCATCCCCTTTCCATCCTAACCCCTCTACCTTCTCTAGTCCTCCTCCACCCGAGTCACCCCACCCAGTCTAGACGCCGTCAAAACCCCACTCAACCACACCACCCACCCCACTCTTTTTGCCAGTCAAGCGTACACAACCCACGCTGAGACTTATTCACAACCACACAAAGCGCTGCACAGTCCATCGCGGAACTGTTTTTTTTTGGGGGGGGGGGGGGGGGGGGAGGGGGGGGGTTCCCGCCACAATACGTTTGCTTCATTTCCCTGTTTTTTTCTTTTCCTTTTCGAATTTGGAGTTTGTTGGGAGTTTGTTCAACAGGGATTCATCGCACTGGGACAATTCCATACGTGCTCCACCCCCAAATCTGCCAAGAATTACCTGGCAGGATCCTTAAGCCTGCGCAAAACCCTATGCGTTGGCAAGGTTTTGAAATTGGGGAGGAGGGGGAGAAGGACTTTTTAAACACTAAGCTGACACCACCAGAATGATGGAAACATGAAGATGGGGCAGCGAACAGGCCAGTTTTTTAATGTTGCGGGCTGGGATTGAACTCGAGATATCAGATCTTGAGTCCATGTTTCTAATCAAAAGAACCAATCAGCTCGCAGAGAACAGTTTACTCGTGTGTGCACGTGTGATCAGATAGTACAAATACTTCTTGGGGTGCGTTACGATCTGATCATAACACGTATAAGTAATTTGTGTTGTTAATGTTATTTTTGTTTAAAGCCCAGCCGACTGCTTAGAGCCATACCAGAGCTATAATCGTTTCAATACACACACGATATTTCAACAGGAAAAAAAAATAGGAAAAGAGAATTCTGTACACATATCGGTGCTCTCCCGCACATAATCTAAGGAGATGCCCTGGCGTTGACCACTCCGTCCACTTTATCACAGAAGGGATTTGAAAAACAGACATGAATGTAAATTTTAAACGTAACTAAAGACTCCAAAACATATCTACAAACGGGCGTAAATTACCTAAAATTGCTTTCACATATCTCATTTCCCTAAGGCCAAAAATACGCTTAACATATGTACCTAATTATCAATCCTACGATAAATTACGTAAGACTTTATCGAACACATACAGTGAACGGACCAGCAAGGCAGAAAATGATAGGAAGAAATAACAGAAAGCAAAGGACCAAGGCAGAAACAGTGACAGAAAAGAGGAAATTTCTAGCACAGAATTTCCAGAAAGTGGGGAGACTATTTATACTGGAAGGGCACTGGCATCTCCACGAGCGCGCGCGCGCGAGCACACACACACACACACACTCACACACAACACACACACACACCACCACACACACACACACACACACACACACACACACACACACACACACACACAAGTAGGCGTGATATGTGTATTCACTTTTCTGTATTGGTGATCATATTTTTTGTTGTTGCTTTTTATTTGCTATATTTCTTTGGTTGGTTGGTTGCGATTTGTCTTATTTGATTTGTGTATGCGCGTGCGCGTGCGCGCGTGTGTGTATGTGTGTGTGTGTGTGTGTGCAGTATCCTTTTTTTTTTTTTTTTAATGTAAGTAGATAAAAAAAAAACAGCAGATATGCAAATAACCATATACACCGTTCGAAAATATTTGTTTTAATTTTAACACCTCCCTCCCCCCCATATCTCTCTATGTTTCTGTTTCTGTCTCTCTCTTTGTGTCTCTGTCTCTCTCTCTCTCTGTCTCTCTCTCTCTATGTCTCTCTCTTTCTGTGTCTCTCTTTTTGTCTCTGTCTTGTCTCTCTCTCTCTTTCTGTCTGTTTCTCTCTCTCTCTCTCACACACACACACAAACACACACACACAAAACACACACCCACGCACACACACACACGCACGCACGCACGCACGCATATGATATACGCACATATGTTAGATATACATTATAATGTGGATGGATGTGTATGCGTCTGATGTGTGTGAGAGTTTGTGTACATGTATATAATAGTGTGATCTGTGTGTGTGTGTGTAGTATACGAATGTAGCAGGTGTGTGCGGGCATACGTGTGCGCTCGTATATATGCATGCGTGTGATTGCATGCATATGTGCACGCTTTTGTGTTTGTGATTAACTGTATTATTTGTCCATCTGTTCATGTTGTCCAGAAATATGTAATACTATATAAATGACTGTGTGTTGTGGATAGACAATGTCACTGCTTAGCTTAGAAAAAAGTAGAAAAGAAAGAAAGAAAGAAAAAAAAAGAGTTCTTGAGTAGTTAACGATGGGGATTATTTCTGTGTAAACAGTATTCCAATCTGGATATTCTATGATAGAAATTTCTTCTTCTTCTTCTTCTTCTTCTTCTTCTTCTCTCTCTCTCTCTCTCTCTCTCTCTCTCTCTGTGTTTCTCTCTCTCTCTGTTTCTCCATTGCTCCTTTTCTTTCTGTCATCGTTTCCCATCATTTTCTGCCATGCTGGTCCATTCACCTGTATGTGCGTTTTATAGAGTCTTACATACTCTCTCCTAGGATTGATGATTAGGCACATGTATAAACTGCATTTTTAGCTGTGAGGAAATGTGATGTGCAAAAACATGTTTTTGGTAATTAATCCAAGATATTATGTACGTTTTAGTGTCCGTAGTTATGTTAACATTTGTGTTCATGTTTTTTAACCCTCCAATGATAAATTGGGTTGAATGGTCAATACCTGAAGCTGTAGTGAAGTGAGATATGCCGAACTAATTGTAGGTAATTCAGGCCCGTTTTTATATGTTTTAGTGTCCTTAGTTATGTTTAAATTTGAATACAGGTATGTTTTACTTTAAATCCCCTGTGCGATAAATTGGACGGAGTGGTTAACATCAGGGGCATTTCCTTTGATTATGTGCTTGTATGCATTGATACGTGTACTTAATTTTCTTTTCTTTTTTGCCTTTTTGAACTAGTATGTGTTGAAACGAGTAATATCCCTGATATGGCTCTGCGTAGTCGGCTGGGCTTTAAACAAAAATAAGAAGAACAATATGTTTGACAAGCACATTGTTCGCGAAAATGACATGTTCAGGAAGTAGAGTTCTTGCTCTTTATGAAGTGGACGATGCATGAATTTTAACAAGCATGTTGAATGACAGTGTGCGTCAGAAAATTGTTAAAGATACAATCTCAGCGAGCAATGGGAATTACTGTCTGCGAAAGTGATAGATATGTTTATGAAACAGATACTTTTAACGAGCATTCTGGAATGACTTGTCTGCGAAAGTGATATCCTTAGGAAGCATAGTTTGGGGGGTGTTTTGGACATTCCAGATAATAAAAATAATGTGCCCACAAGACAGTGTTATGTTCTTGGGCGGACGGGGACAGGGTTGTGGTTCAGAGCAAAATTACAAGTCGGAATGTTTGTGTACAACCTCACAAAGGGTTATTTTTCAGATAAAGTTACACGTCAGAATCTTTGTGTACAATCTCACAAAGGGTTATTTTTCAGAGTAAAATTTTCAGAGCAAAGTTAAAAGTCGGAATGATTGCGTACAACCTCACAAAGTGTTATTTTTCAGAGGGAAGTTGCAAGTCAGAATGTTTGTGTACAAAGTCAGAAAGCGTTATTTTTATGTACAATCACACAGTGTTATTTTTCAGAGCAAAGTTACAAGTCAGAATGTGTGTGTACAAAGTCAGAAAGGGTCTATTTTTATGTACAACCACACAAGTGTTAATTTTCAGAGCAAAGTTGCAAGTCAGAATGTTTGTGTACAAAGTCAGAAAGGGTCTATTTTTATGTACAACCACACAAAGTGTTAATTTTCAGAGCAAAGTTGCAAGTCAATGTTTGTGTACAAAGTCGAAGGATCTATTTTATGTACAACCACACAAAGTGTTAATTTCACAGAAAGTTACAAGTCGAATTGTGTCAAGTCAGAAAGATCTATTTATGTACAACCACACAAAGTGTTAATTTTCACAGCAAAGTTACAAGTCAAATGTGTGTTTACAGCTTTCCACTTCGCTGCTCTAAACACCATTACCAGATTAAAAAAACAACAACAACAACAAACAAACAAACAAACAGCAGGTGGGACTGTTGCACACAACGAGCAGGGAGTTTTAACGTCACTATAATAATAATAATAATTACAATATTTATATAGCGCAAAATCTTGATAAAATCTAAGCGCTGAAACAGACACACACGCAGCACGCACGTACGCACGCACACACACGCACGCACGCACGCACGCACGCACCACGCACGCACGCACGCACGCACGCACACACACACACACACACACACACACACACACCACGCATGGCTATAAATGGGGAGAAAAGCAATAAAAGCAAGAATAAAAGCAATGAGAAAATTATAGAGAGCATATCATATACAATTATATATTATAACAATGTGATTCCCCTCCGAGCGGAGACAGGCTGCAGAGGGGGGGGGGGGGGGGGTTGAGTGAGGTTAGGATTTTATGCAGAGGAGAAAAGGTGAGCTTTGAGAGCGGACTTGAAGGAGACAAAAGTAGGTTGCTGACGGACTGAGAGAGGAAGTTTGTTCCAGGAGAGTGGACCAGAAACAGAGAAGGCTCGGGGACCATAGGTATTGAGCTTAGTGCGTGGAAAGCGAAAAGTCAGAGGATCGGAGGCAGAGCGGAGGATACGTGAGGGAAGATAGATCTCAAGTAGGCTTGACAGGTAATCGGGGGCTGCGTTATTGAGGCTTTTGTAGCACATGGTGCGCTTTGATACAGGGAGCCAGTGAAGTTGTGCCAGGAGAGGAGATATGTGGTCAGCTTTTTTCTTTTTGAGTACAAGGCGTGCAGCATTGTTTTGAATGCGCTGTAGGATGTGAATGGTGGAGGCAGGAAGACCGGACAGGAGTGAATTGCAATAGTCAATGCGAGACATTATGAAGGAGAGAACGAGTTTTGCAGTTGTTTCGACAGAGAGATACTTCCTGATCAGGCTTATACGATGGAGATGATAGTAGCAAGATCTGGCAGTTTGAGAAACAAAGTTGTTCATGGAGAGGGTAGAGTCAATGCAGACACCAAGGTTTTTAGCTGAATCAGAAATTGGGACTGATGTGTTACATAATTGGAGAGAAAGAGGAGGCAGCTGAGAAAGTTTCTGACGGGTGCCAATGAGGATAGCTTCTGTCTTATCGTCATTAAGCTGAAGTTTGTTGAACGTCATCCAGTTCTTAATGTCCGAGTAACACTCAGTGGTGCGAGTCAACAGGCGCTGTATATTATCAGGTGAGTCACTGTCTTGAAGTTGGGTGTCATCAGCATAGAAGTGGTGTTTTATAGAGTGGGAGCTGATGATGGTGGACAGGGGGGAGGTGTAAAGAGTGAAAAGAACAGGGCCAAGGACAGATCCTTGTGGAACACCACAGGTCAGGTATGCAGGTTGAGAGTAAGTGCCATTGATGAGAACAGTTTGTTTTTTGTTTGATAGATATGAAGTGAACCAGGAGAGAGCAATGTCAGAGATGCCAAAAGTATGATGAAGTCTAGAAAGGAGAATACCATGGTCAATGGTATCAAAGGCTGCAGACAGATCAAGGAGTGTGAGGAGAGAGACTTTGCCAGTATCAGTTGCAAGGAGGAGATTGTTGAGAATGTGTAGTAATGTAGTACCGATGTCATCAGTCTGTACAATATATGCACTCAGGAATGCGAACACATGTAGACGTAAATACGTTACATTTTATGATACCACACACACACACACACACACACACACACACACACACACACACACACACACACACACACACACACACACACACACACACACACACACTCTCTCTCTCTCTCTCTCTCTCTTACACACACAGACACAGACACACACAGACACACAAACACACACAGACACGTAAAAACACAAACACACACACACGACACACACACACACACACACTCTCTCTCTCTCTCTCTTACACACACAGACACAGACACACACAGACACACAAACACACACAGGCACGTAAAAACACAAACACACACACAGACACACACACACACAGACACACACACAGACACACACACACAAACAGACACACACACAGACACACAGCACACACACACAGACACACACACACATACACACACAGACAGCGTTGCATTATTTAATAAGCCTTCGGCCTGTGTCATTCAAAGTAGTTCTCTTTGTTGATTCAAAATCTGTATTATATGCCTTACAGTCTTTTGATACAGACACAAGACCTGACTTAATTATTGAGGCAAATCATCTAATACATTGTTTAAAGATAAATGGTTCGGAAATCAATTTATGCTGGGTGCCTTCTCATGTTGGTCTTCATGGCAACAACGTAGTTGACAGAGCAGCTAAATCCGGTGCCCTCCATTCTGAAAATTCCATAGAATTACATGTTAACACCTCGGTAAAAGAAGCTTACAACTCGCTAGAATTAGCATCATGGATTCGATTTCATGAACATTTAAATGAAAAATTTGTGTCTCAAAAAAGAATCAAACTTTCAGTTCAAAATATCTGTAAAAATTTGCAGTATTCCTCGTTATATCATTTGAGATTAATTGTTATGACATATTTTCGCATTCAACTGAACGCTTTGAAAACAAAATATTGTAACAACGTTTTATGTATTTGTGGCGAACAATTCACATTGTATCACTGTTTGTTTTACTGCAGAAAGCTTCGTTCCTTTTTACCAAAGACGTTTACACAAGGAAACTATCTTGAAACGCATTTTAAAGAAGTAGTATCGGATCAAGTTTTGTTAGTTAACATTTCAGAATCATTGGTTCACAGTCCTGTTAATGCGTTACTTTAAGATTATTATTATAATTATGATTATTTTTGTTTTGTTTTGTTTTTATGACGATTTTTCTTTTACATTATTGATGTTAGCGTTGTTCTAGTTTCATTTCTCTGTTCATCCATATCCTTTTTCTTAAGACCTTGCCGCTTCCTTTTAATTTTTTTTACGTCCCTTACTCTGTTCCCCTCTCTCCTCCCCCCACCCCCCCCCCCCCCCCCCTTATTTCATCCTCCATGCCATTTTTCCCCGTCTAATATCACTTATAGTGAAAAGACGTTAAATCAAGCAACGAACGAACACAGACACACACACAGACACACACAGACACAGACACACACACAAACACACACACAGACACACACACACACACACACGCACACACACACAACACACACACAAACACACACACACACACACACACACACACACACACACACACACACACACACACACACACCCTCTACCCGCCCACCCATACACACACACACACACACACACACTCTCTCTCTCTTTCTCTCTCTCTCTCTCACACACACACACCCACACACACACAAGCACACACATACATTCATAACACACGTGGCCGCACGTACAGACTTGCACCCATCGATACACGCACGCACACGAGCACGCACACACACTCACTGTGGGTATAGGGTAGAGATTGTTCTCATTCCTCAGGTCAGAATGTGCGTAGACCAGATTATGCATAGACCAGTTTGTGCGTAGACCTGTTAGTGCGTAGACCTGTTTGTGCGTAGACCTGTTTGTGCGTAGACCTGTTTGTGCGTAGACCAGTTAGTGCGTAGACATGTTAGTGCGTAGACATGTTAGTGCGTAGACATGTTTGTGCGTAGACCTGTTTGTGCGTAGACCTGTTTGTGCAGACCTGTTAGCCCGTAGACCTGTTAGTGCGTAGACCTGTTTGTGCGTAGACCTGTTTGTGCGTAGACCTGTTAGTGCGTAGACCTGTTAGTGCGTAGACCTGTTAGTGCGTAGACCTGTTAGTTCCTACAGCGATTTCAAGGATAGAGATTTATCTCATCCCTCAGGTCAGTATGTGAGTAGACCTGTTCGTGCGTAGACCTGTTAATGCGTAGACCTATTTGTGCCTAAAGCAATCTCACGATCAAGGGTAGGGAATTTTCTCATCTCTCAGGCCAGTATGTGCGTAGACCTGTTTGTGCGTAGACTTGTTTCCCCATCTGTCAGGTCAGTATGTGCGTAGACATGTTGTGCGTAGACCTTTTTGTGCGTAGACCTGTTTTCCCATCTGTCAGGTCAATATGTGCGTAGACCTGTTTGTGTCTAAACCCGTTTCAAGGGTAGATTTTTCTCATCTCTCAGGTCAATGTATGCGTAGACCTGTTAGTGCGTTGATCCATCTGTGCGTAGACCTGTTTGTGCGTAGACCTGTTTATGCGTAGACCTGTTTGTGCGTAGACCTGTTTGGGTCTAAACTCATTTCAATGGTAGAGATTTTTCTCAACTGTCAGGTCAATATGTGCGTAGACCTGTCAGTGCGTTGATCTATTTGTGCGTAGACCTCTTTGTGCCTAAACCCACCAATTTCAAGTGTAGAGATTTTTCTCATCTCTCAGGTCAGTATGTGCGTAGACCTGTTTATACGTAGGCCTGCTAGTGCATAGACCTGTTTGTGCGTAGACCTGTTAGTGCGTAGACCTGTTAGTGCATAGACCTGTTAGTGCATAGATCTGTTTGTGCGTCGACCTGTTTGTGTCTAAACCCATTTCAGGTGTAGAGAGATTTTTCTCATCTGTCATGTCAATATGTGCGTAGACCTGTTTCGCGTAGACCTGTTTGTGCCCAAACCCATTTCAAGGGTAAGATTTTTCTCATCTCTCAGGTCAGTACGTGCGTAGACCTGTTAGTGCGTAGACGTTTTGTGCCTAAGCCCACCCATTTCAAGGGTAGAGATTTTTTTTTGGGGGGGTCCCTCAGGTCAATATGTGCGTAGGCTGTTGGTGCTTAGATCTGTTGGTGCGTAGACCTGTTTGTGCCTAAAGCCACTTCATGTGTATACATAATTATGCAGAACATCAATTACGCAGGTTAAGGATTCTGCAAGTCATGTTGGTGCTGGGTGGCTTGTGGAAACGTGAAAACCCCCACAGCATGAACGGCCCACCAGAGATGGACCAGGAATGTGTAGACTGCGCAGCAACATACCACCTGTGCAGTGTGGGCAAAGCAGCGTGTGAATATATGCATTTCAAGAAAAAAATAGGAACGTTAAGAAACAAGCAAAAACAACAACAACGACAATAACAACAAACAAACAAACAAACAAACGAACTAAAAGCAAAAACAAAAAAACTCTAAAATCCAAACAAACAAAAGCACAGCAAACAAAACAAAACTTTTGCAGTTTGCTATTGTTGTTCTTGCGTGAAGCCCAGCCGACTGCGTAGAGCGATATCAGGGCTATACTTTGCAGTTTGAGACGAGACAAAAAGCATTAAAATGTCTGTGAAACCGTGAAAGGATGGTTTTACTTTTTCTTTTCTTTACTTTTCTTTTTTCTTTTTCTTTGTTCTTTATTTGTTTTTTCTTACAATCACAGACACGAGTCTGTATAAACATGCATATATTATATTATATTATATTATATTATATTATATTATATTATATTATATTATATTAGATTAGATTAGATTAGATTAGATTAGATTAGATTAGATTAGATTAGAGATTATATTAGATTAGATTAGATAAGATTATATCATATCATATGTTATGTATCTGTTTATCTGTATCTCTCTCTCTCTCCATATATATATATATATATATATATATATATATATATATATATATATATATATATATATATATATATGAAGTTCATCGTCTGTAACTGATCACACAAGCACATAAGAAGAATATGAACGCGTATTTAATACAACAAAACAAGACAGGCGCAAATTTTCGGCCAACTGGCCTTTGTCAAGCGTAAGATTACAAACAAACAAACAAACGCTAGATACAAAAAAATTGAGAAAAAGATTGAAACTTCCCTGCTGCTGTTGCCAGTTGGCCGAAAATTTGCGCCTGTCTTGTTTTGTTGTATTAAATACGCGTTCATATTAATCTTTCGTGTTTTTTTTTTTCCGGTTCCTGTTTGCTTGAACGCGGGCAGTCACACTTGTTTTGGATTACACAAGCACATGTTAAGACATAAAACGAGAATAAAGACACACATTTCGGAGCCCTCGAGACATCAATATTATGCAAACCCACCAGCGCGCATATATTAGTGAACGACCTCTGGTGAATGTCTGTCTCAAGTACATGTACCTGTGCATCGTACGTCAGCACATATATATAGACGAATGGACATTCATCCATCCTCAATAGCTCAGTTGGTAGAGCGTCAGATTCACATGCTAATGGTTGTGGTTCGAATCCCCGTGTGCGCTATATATTAAAACTGGCCTTCTCACTGTCCCATCTTAATATCATTGTTGTTCTGGTGGTGTCAGTATAGGTTTAGATAAGTCCCCCACCCCTTCCCCCGCTGCTCTGGGATGGTTATACTCCGTCGGCCATATGACCTGAGGTGGTGTCGACGTAAAAAACTGAACTAAATCTCTCTCTCTCTCTCTCTCTCTTCTCTCTCTCTCTCTCTCTCTCTCTCTCTCTCTCTCTCTCTCTCTCTCTCTCAAAGTTTTTGAATCCGACATGGCCAAAAGACAAGATGTTGTATCTATTTTGTCGTCTGATGACTTCATAATCAAATCAGTGGCATTATATATTGCGGAAGCACAAAAAATAAGACAAAAACACTTACAAGCCCGACAATAGTGCTCTGCGAGACAATATCATACTGGGATTAATTTAAACTCTTTGACTGACATGGGCTATAACGTGTTAACTCCAAAAGATACCGGTTTATCATGGACTTTGTTTTATAAAGAGCTGTTTTCATTTGCTTTATTTTGATTTGTTTGCCTGCAATGTACGAGTAGCTAACAACATGCAAATAATGGTACATTGGTAGAATGTGTTAGAAGTGGCTATTGAAAGTCTATAGACACTTAAGGGTCTGCTATTCATGTTAACAAGAAAATAAGGCATGTTTATGTCCCTTGTAAACAGAATATTATGGGGCAGTTATGTGAAGATTCCATCATTACCACTAATTGTAAGGTTTGGATGGTCGAGCCCTGATGTATCATCATAATACAGTTCTGATGTGTGTGTGTGTGTGTGTGTGTGTGTGTGTGTGTGTGTGTGTGTGTGTGTGTGTGTGTGTGTGTGCGTGTGCGTGCGCCCGAGCGCGCGCCCGCGTGTGTGTGTGTGGGTGTGTGTGTGTAGGTGTGTGTGTGTGAAAAAGAATTTGATTTGCCTAAATCTGGGCAAATTATAGGCCTGAATGTGGGAACACTGTTCTGATATTTTGTTTGCATCATGTAATACTGATAGAATGGATGTTTGTTCATTATACATAATCTGAACATGTTCGACTGTTTAAGGAATGGATGCTCGATATTTCTTTGATTATGCTGGCAGAATTTACACACACACACAAAAAGTGGATTATATGCCACACTACTGGAAAATTCTTATCCCCCTTGTCAAAAGACCTTTTCGGGTAATGACAATAAACAGGTTCAGTTTCAGTTTTCTCTCTCTCTCTCTCTCTCTCTCTCTCTCTCTCGCTCGCTCGCTCACTCGCGCGCGCGCGCTCTCTCTTTCGCTCTGTCTGTCTGTCTCTCTCTGTCTCCTTTTCTATCTGTCTTTCTCTCTCTCTCTCTCTCTCTCTCTCTCTCTCTCTCTCTCTGTGTCTGCCTGTCTGTCTGTCTGTCTCTCTCTTGCTCTCTTTCTCTCTCTTTCCCTCTTTCTCTCTCTCTTTCCCTCTCGCTTTCTCGCTCTTTCTCTTTCTCTCTCTCTCTTTCCCTCTTTCTCTCTCTCTTTCCCTCTCTCTCTCTTTCTCTCTGTCTTTATGTCTCTCTCTCTCTCTTTCTCATTCTCTCTCTCTCTCTCTCTTACTCGTTCTCTGTCTCTTTCTCTCTCTCTTTCTCTCTGTCTCTTTCTCTTTCTGTCTTTTCTCTGTCTCTTTCTCTCTCTCTCTCCCTGTCTCTCTCTCTGTCTCTCTTTTTTTTTTACTCTCTCTCTTTTCTTTCACACACACAGACACGCACACACACACACACATACACACACACATACTCACATACACACACACATACACACATACACACACACATATACACACATACACATACACACATACACATACACACACACACATACACACATACATACACACATACATACACACACACGTACGTGGGAGTGTATTGCACTAAACTATGGCCTTGCCTTTATTTTATCATACGTGTCACAACTCTTGTCACTGGGATGCATGCAGAAGATTGATGAGTTGGGACGTCCGGTGACAGCACGCCACGGATGTTTTCCATTTAGGAATGGGGGTGGGTGTGATGGGTAAGAGTGGGGGTGGGGTGGGTGGGTAAGAGTGGGAGTGGTGGGTAAGAATGGGGTGTGGGTGTGGTGGGTAAGGTGGGGGTGGTGGGTAAGAATGGGTGTGGGTGTGGTGGGTAAAAGTGGGTGGTGGGTAAGAATGGGTGTGGGTGTGGTGGGTAAGAGTGGGGTGGGTAAGAGTGGGTGTGGTGGGTAAAGTGGGTGGTGGGTAAAAGTGGGTGGTGGGTAAGAGTGGGTGTGGTGGGTAAGAGTGGTGGTGGTGGTGGTGGGTAAGAGTGTGTGTGGGTGTGGTGGGTAAGAGTGTGGGTGTGATGGGTAAGGTGGGGTGTGGTGTGTAAGGGTGGGGTGTGGGTGTGGTGGATAAGAGTGGGGTGTGGTTGTGGTGGGTAAGAGTGGGGGTGGTGGGTAAGAGTGGGGGTGGGTGTGGTTGGCAAAGTGGGTGGTGGGTAAGAGTGGGTGGTGGTGGTGGTGGGTAAGAGTGGGTGGTGGTGGGTAAGAGTGGGGTGGGTGTGGTGGGTAAGAGTAAGGGTGGGTGTGATGGGTAAGAGTGGGGGTGGGTAAGAGTGGAGGTGGGGGTGGGGGGTAAGAATGGAGGTGGGGGTGGGGGGTAAGAATGGGAGGTGGGGGTGGCGGGTAAGAGTGGGGGTGGGTGTGGTAGGTAAGAGTGGGGGTGGGTGTGGTAGGTAAGAGTGGCTGGTGGGGGTGGTGGGTAAGAGTGGGGGGTGGTGGTGGTGGGGATGAATGTGGTGGTGTGTGGGTAAGTGGGGGTGGTGGGTAAGAGTGGGTGGT